>CALNHX010001863.1:85683-202209 GCA_940337035.1 Agriotes lineatus | reverse complement strand
ATTGCAAAACAATACTCAGCGGTTTTGCTTCCGTGATATGATATGGACTCCATGAACTCGAGCGTCTTTTATGCTGAGCTGCGATTGTAGGCATTTAAACCTTGTCACGGCCTTGCGTAATTGTGTACGCGAAGCCGTGTAAAAATGCTGAGCGGCGACTGCGAGGTGTTTAAACTTGACTGTGAGTAGGTCGCCGCGCTTGCATAATGCAATATTGCGTTTTTGGTGGCTTTTAACTTTTAGAATGTTTCGTAAAATTTAAATGAATAATTATAAATTTATATCTGGTTAATCTGTTAAAGACAAGATTAAACATATTGCCAATTTTAAGCCACAAAAAAGCAAACCGATAAATTATATTGTTTCTTCGAGATTGAGCGTTTTGAGAGGATATTCTTCTGCCTGGGGTTGTGCGGGTGGTGGCTTCCTTCGTGTTATTCGTTGCCGAATGTAGTAGATAGCTCCTAGTAGGGCAGCGGTTCCCAAAAGGCTGCCTGTGACCCCAATAGACAGGTGAGAATGATGTCGGATGGCTTTCCAGGTGAAGTTTTTTATATGCTCCTGGAAATCTAACTGCGATGCTTGTAGGTCTTCGAAGTGGTCTGACTGAGTTAGTACAGGTTCCTCTGCGATTTCTGAAAATGAGTTTGTTGTGATTGGGTTGGTAATATTGATACTGATAGCCTTGGAGTATCCAGCCAGGATCTTGTATTTTCTGTTGTGCCTTGGGGTTAATGTATTCCTCGCAGTTTGGATGATGCAATCCGATGAAATTTGAATGACACCTGTAGTGTTGACGGTGACTTCTTCCCGGTTTCCACTACAAGTGATTGCTATGCGGGTTGGCTTACTGACTACAAATAGCCAGGTGTTTTCCATGTACAATTGTTTCCAAATAATGGACTGGATGCGATGTCTTCGTAGGAGACATTGACTGGTTTCTACTCGGTGATATATATCGTCAATGATGCAGTTTGGGTTGTTTTCAATTCCTTTAACTACCGTTGGACTGCAAACATAGGTAGTGGGAGAAATTTGTAGCTCTTCTTTGAATTCTTCATCTGTTTCGTGGAAGTACATTTGTAGGTTGTAATCCATAGCGAAGATTCCTTTCGGCACATCGATCATCCAGTAGGATCCATTGCTGATTTGGAGAGGAATTGGTGTCACTTTAATTAAGGAGTATTCCGTTTTTTCCACTATGATGAAATACCCTTGGACGTTGATGTAGATGTCGTCATGCCCAATGTCAACCTTTAGAATTGGCGTTGGTAATATCTCCAAATTTGGTGAAAGTTTACTGGTTGCATTAGCGAGGATCTGTTTAATTTGAGCAGGTGTTATTAGCTCGTACAGATTACCTTGCTGGAAGTGAACGTTTAAGATGTGCATATGGTAGTTGCACAGTTCACTAATTACATTTGTGGCGACTTGGTACACACTGATGATGTGAATATTTAGTCGGTTGGAGTCGGTTGCTTTATACCATTTGTCCATGTTGTTAATGGCCCGGATTCCTTGGTTTAATTTTTCTTGGAAATGTTCCAGCTTCTTGTCGATTCGTTCTTCGGTTTCATTAAACCTGGAAAGTGCTGATAGCAAGAATTTGGATTGTTGACTGTCCATTTTTATTAGTTCCTGTTGATTCTTGTCTAGCCTGTCTATATCTTGATAGACTTCATCGTTGACTCCAAAAATTGATGTTAATACTGTGCCAAGGACTCCTCTTTTTTCTCGTCTTGTTATTATTTCTTCCATACCATCTCTAATCCATTCCATATGCTTTTTCTGTTCCAGAAGATGATGCACCAGTGTCTTGCATAATGTGTCTTCGGACAGTTCTTTTGCAGAGTCGCAGAGATTGTCGAATTTGTCTACCATGTCTGTGACTGTTTCGAAGTCTTCTTCGATCTTCCCCCTCTCGAACTGGATTTCGATCCGGAATGTTCCTCTCTCAATCTTCCCGTGTCCAATGTGTTCTACATAGTACCCGCTGTCTGGTTTTTGGATATTAAATTCTGCTTTACTTAATGTATTGGTGGTAAGAAGGGTAAAGATGAGTAACAGCAGTTTCCATTTGGACGCGACAGATTTCCTTGGTGCTGGGGATGATCGTGTCTGGATAATGTTAGTTGAAATTTTATCTTCTGCCTCTGGTTCCTGCGATTCCTCGGTAGTTGCTGGTAATGGAATGATGCTGCCTATGGATCGTTTTAGCTGATGTCCTCCTGATTTCTGGAGCGTCACTACTCGTACTGATCCATCGGCTGCTGGATGAGTTGCAGTGACTCTTGCTAAAGGCCACTTACTAGGATTGATACTATCTTCTTTGATTAACACTAAATCTCCAACTTTAGTGTTCTCCAATGGTTTCTTCCATTTGTTTCGTTGCTGTAGTCCATGAAGGTAGTCCGAGCTCCATGATTTCCAAAAATCTTGCTTGATCTTTTGGATTATCCTCCAACGATTCGATAGATTTGAAGATATTGGAGTGTTGATTGGGTCTGGTGGCGATATGATTTCCCTCCCTATTAGGAAATGGCCTGGCGTCAGAGCAGTTGTGTCCTCAATATCGTTGCCTTGTGGACATAGAGGACGTGAGTTTAGGCAGGCCTCAATTTGGCAGAGAAGAGTTGTTAACTCTTCAAAGGTAAGAGTAGCGTGGCCAATAGTTCTCTTCAGATGATGCTTCATTGATTTTACCCCTGCTTCCCATATCCCTCCGAAGTGAGGGGCTATTGGAGGGATGAAGTGCCATTGGGTACCACCGGTTGCTAAGGTTTCTTGGACAACTGGGCCTTCAATTGTTTGGCGGGTCTCCTTGTCCAACACTTTTCTTGCGCCAACGAAGTTTGTTCCGTTGTCGCTGTATAGGTGTGCACAGCGTCCTCTTCGGGCAGTAAACCTCCTGAAGACTGCTAGGAAGCTGTTGGTTGTCATGTCGCTGACGGCCTCTAGGTGGATTGCCTTGGTTGATAGACAGACAAAAACAGCAATGTACCCTTTGTGCGAAGAATGCCCTCTTCCCTTGGATGTTCGGATCTGTATTGGGCCGGCGTAGTCCACTCCGGAATGGAAGAATGGAGGAGTTGAATTCACTCTGGTTGATGGAAGATTTCCCATCAGTTGCTGTGCTGCCTCTGCTTTGTATCGTAGACATCGGAAACACTTCTGGATGCTGGAGCTGACTGCTTTCTTCGCGTTGATGATCCAATATTTTCTTCGGATATATGAGAGAGTGAGTTGGGTGCCACCGTGCAGCGTGCGTAGATGCGCCTCTTGGATTATTAGTTTGGAAATATGACTGGAGTACGGGAGTATGATTGGGTGTTTTTCATTGAAGGACAAGGTGGAATTTTCTAATCTTCCTCCAACACGGATTATTCCATGCTGATCGATGAAGGGATTGAGGTTGGCAAGCTTGTTACTGGAACTCACATATTTGTTCTGCCGGAGTTGAGATCCTGTTGCCCTCAAAATAGGATCACTTCCTTGGATGACCTTAATGAGTAGGAGGATGGTGTCGTCCATTTCCTTCACTGATAGGCATCCTGATTGGGTGGGAAGTCGCTTACACTTGTTGATGAATCTTCGGCAATGTGACATGACTCGTACCATTCTTGTTAGAGAAGAAAAACGATGAACGACTTCGTTCTCGTCTTGATGAATGGTAGTTTGATGCACAGTGTAACTTCTTGCTTCTTCCTCGGTGGTTGCGGTGTCTGGTTGACACGGCCATGAACTCTTGTTAACTAGCCAGCTCGGTCCGTCCCACCATAGGAGATGATTCTTTAGTTTTTCTGGACTAGTGCCTCGGGAGATGACGTCTGCAGGATTCTCTTCGGATTTGACGTGGTTCCAATGTTGAGCCGGAATTAGATTGTTGATTTCGGCTACTCGATTCGCGACGAACGTCTTCCATCGTACCGGGTCTCCTTTTATCCATCCTAATGTAACCATGGAGTCGGTCCAGGCGAAGATAGACACCTTAGGAAGGTCTAATGCTGCAATTACCCTTTGAAGTAGATTGGAAAGGAGTACTGCTGCGCAGAGTTCCAGTCTTGGTAATGTCGTCTTGGCTCGGGCTGGTGCCACCTTGGATTTGGCTATTAATAAGGATACCTTGACTTGGCCGGATGATGTGGTGACTCTGGTATAAATCGCGGCCCCGAAAGCTCTTTCGGAGGCGTCACAGAATCCATGCAGCTCTACTAGAGATTCCCTTTTGATAAACAACCACCTTGGTAAGGTAATTTCTTCCACTGCCTTGAGTTGAGACCTGAGCGTCTCCCATTTGCCTTGGATATTTTCAGACACTGGGTCATCCCATTTGATATTTTCGAGCCATAGTTCTTGGATGAGTAGCTTGGCAGTGATGATGACGGGTGCTAACCATCCCAATGGGTCGAAAATTTTGGCAACTTCGGATAGTATGGTGCGTTTGGTGGATTCCTGTTGCTTAACGTCTACCTTAAAACAGAAAACATCTTCATATGGAGACCAGTGAATGCCCAAGGACTTTTTTACGCCGTCTTCACTTATTTCGAGGTATGTTTGTTCCTTTAACTCTTCTGGGAGTTCTTGAATGATGGCTGACTCATTACTGCACCATTTATGTAGAGTAAAGCCTCCACGCTTTAGTAAGGAAATGAGCTGACCTTGTTGTTGAATCGCTTCTTCCACAGTGTCGGCCCCAGAAAGCACGTCGTCCACGTAGAAATCTTTCTTCACTGCTTCTGAAGCTAATGGAAATGAGACCTTTTCGTCCTCTGCGAGTTGATGCAAGGTTCGAATGGCAAGATAGGGAGCTGATGCGGTTCCATAAGTGACGGTGCACAGCTTATATTCCCTGATTGGCTGTGATTTGTCGAATCTCCATAGGACTCTTTGGTACTCCTGGTCTTGGTTGTTCATTCTGATTTGTCGGTACATTTTTTCAATGTCTGCAGAAAAAACAATCCTGTGTGTTCTCCATCGAAGTAGAATGTCGACCAGTTCTTGCTGAAGTTTAGGTCCAGCGTACATCATCTCATTTAAGGATTTTCCGTGAGAGGCCTTGCTAGAGGCATCGAAAACGACACGAAGCCTGGTTGATGAACTTGCTTCTCGGATGACGCCATGGTGGGGAATGTAATACTTGCCGTTATTCTCATCTTCCTTTGCCACCTTTTCCATATGTCCTAAATCCAAGTATTCTTGCATGAATTTCTTGTATTGGACTGCTAGATCTTGATCTTGTCCTAATTTCTTCTCCAGATGTATGAATCGTGCCAATGCTGAGGGTTTGGACCTTCCCATGTGTACTGGAGTTTGTTTGAATGGAATCCTTACTACGTATCTTCCATCTACGTCTCGCTGGACTGTGTCTGTGAATTTATTTTCACATACCTGATCATCTGGGGAAAGTTTCCTTTGAGGAGAAGCCTCTTCAATGTTCCAGAATTTCTGCAACTGCTCATCCTCTTCAATTTTGGCAACCATGGTGTTGACCTTAAGGCTGGTGGGAGGTCGTCTTCCAATGGTTCCTGATAAGATCCATCCCAATTCGGTATTCTGTCCTAGGATGCCATCTTTGGATTTCTTGATTCCTTCGAGAATTATTTGGGAATATTCTTCAGCGCCTAGAAGTATATCTATGGGGCCAGGTCGGTTGAAGGTTGGATCGGCGATGAAGACATGTTTCCAGGCATCCATTTTTATGTTCGGAATGGGTGATGAAGGCATGGTTTTTGTAAGTTTGGGAAGTACCAGTAAAGTAACAGGTAAGGAAAATTTACTTGGAAATCTTGGCGTAATCAAACCTGTGATTTTCCATTTTGCGACTTTTGTTTCGCTGTTCCCAATTCCGGAGATTTCTGCTCGAACCTTGGTCCTGGGTAACGCTAATAATTCGGCTGCGGCTTCGGTGATGAAGGAACCTTGAGACCCTGGATCTATCAAGACCCTCAAGAGATGAGTCATCCCGGATGCTGCCTTAACTTGAACCGTTGCTGTGGCCAGTAGCACTTGGCTCTTCTTTGCGCCTAGGTTGGCGGCAATGATTGTGGGTTTTGGCTTCTTCTCTGGAGCGTTGGAGGTCTGCATGGCTTCTGCGTGAGAAAACGTCTTCATCTTCGGAGCAGGTATCGGCTTTGATGGCGGCTGTGCCTTGTGAAGCAGAGTATGGTGTGGAAAGCGGCAGATTTTGCAGTTATAATACGAACGACATTGTATGTTAGAATCGTGTCGCAAACATCGAAAGCACAATCGGTAGGTTCTTACCACTTCTTGCTTTTCGTGGGTGGAGAGCCTCTGGAATTGACCACAGTTATCGATGTAATGATCCCCATTGCACATCTTGCAATTGAGATATCCGGCAGCGTAATTTTTCTGTGGCTTGTCCTGAGTTGGTTTTCGAGCTCCATCAATGGATTCCAAGGATTGGAACCGCATTTGTAAGAAGGCCATTAGAGTTTGGTGATCCTGAACTTCATTTGGGCACTGAAGCGACTGCTCATATAATTTGTTAGTTTCAGGATCCCATTTTCGAGTAATAACTCGGTTAATCCACGGACCCCAGCTGTCGGTGGAAATGCCCAAATTTTTGATTGCTTCCACACATTCCTTAGTGGAGTCATGCAATCTTTTCAACCCTTGGGCTGATTCCTTGGAGAGGACCGGCTGATCGAAGATGGTGTCTAGCAATTTGGTTAGAATAAGGCGATTATTTTGATACCTTTGTTGCAGCAAATTCCAAGCGGTGTTGTAGTTGGCTTGAGTCACTGCGAGATGCTGGATTAGTCGGCTGGGCTCTCCCTTGACATGCGTTTTTAAATACTGCATTTTGATGACATCATCCATGTTTTGGTTGTCATCTACTAATTTGGTGAATAGGTCCTTAAAAGTGGCCCATTCCTCATAATTTCCCTCGTATATGGGGATTTTAACTTGAGGAAGCGAGATGGCTGATGCTTGCTCGTTCCTTGTTGGTGCTTGTAACAAATTAATTAAGTTTCGGTACCTGTCTTTCAACGTAGTAAATTCAGGACTGAAGTGCGTCTGGTTTGAATCCATCTCGTTAGACATGACTTCTTCGTCCATCTCGATCACCCGGTCCCATTCTTCCTTTAATTCCCTCTTTGTGATGGCGGGCCTTCCGAGTGCTTGTTCCAGTTCGGCGTCGTCCAAAGATTGCTTAAAATTCTGCATCCGAATCTGCAGTTTTCGGATACGAACCTTTTGCTCGGGATTTACAACTGTTTCCTCTCGCCTCCTAGTTTCAGAGGGGTCGGGATTTTCAGTTGCCTTTAAACAGCTCTGCAAATAACTTTTTGCTTCGCAGTAGATGGCTTTAATTTGTTCGTAATACCCTGTGGTAAAATAATTATGTGTAGGAATACTTAGCTGCACCATTTTGGCGTGATTTTTGGTCACGGCGTTCCAAGTTTCGTCCAGCGTCTTGTTTCGGCTGGCGATGTAAGCTTCTGTTTTTCGGCTGGCAGGGTCCTTTTTGCTGTTGGAAAATACCTGCGTGATCTTCTGGCCGAGTTCTTCTTGGGCGACAGCTAGCTGATTGAATTCCTCCATATTGTTTGCCATTTTCGGGGAACCGGGTGGGTTGGTAGATGTTGTTTTCTTCTCGGGATGTACCTCTTCTTAGTTGTAGACAGATCCGGCTCGAAGGACCATGAACAGATTCGCCTGGAGGCTGTGGAAATCAGGCGTCCGTTACGTTATTTTGCTGGTTCCATCCCTTATGTTAAGCGCAGAACTGAGACAGCAGTTTCCGCTTTAAGACAGCTTAGTCATGCCACTTAACGGGATGATAATTCGTCACTGTGTGAGATGCAGCCTCACATCCCTTAATTATTTATAGGCTTGGACCCACAGCGACGCAGTAAGTGAATCTAACAAGTAAATGCAGACTGGTTTATTACAAAAATAATTGTTCTATATATACAAACAAATTTGCTTAGATCATAGTAATATACAAAGTTCATTTCTAATAACAGGTGCAATGTATTATATTCAGTAGGTTAATTTACTAGTATTGCAAAACAATACTCAGCGGTTTTGCTTCCGTGATATGATATGGACTCCATGAACTCGAGCGTCTTTTATGCTGAGCTGCGATTGTAGGCATTTAAACCTTGTCACGGCCTTGCGTAATTGTGTACGCGAAGCCGTGTAAAAATGCTGAGCGGCGACTGCGAGGTGTTTAAACTTGACTGTGAGTAGGTCGCCGCGCTTGCATAATGCAATATTGCGTTTTTGGTGGCTTTTAACTTTTAGAATGTTTCGTAAAATTTAAATGAATAATTATAAATTTATATCTGGTTAATCTGTTAAAGACAAGATTAAACAATTCTCTGAAGACTGTATCTACCAAATGGCGTTGTGAATGTGCAGAGTTTTGAGCTCTCTTCACTTAGTGGAACTTGCATAAATGCTGATGATGCATCCAAGACGGTAAAGTATTTTGCACCCTCAAGTTGTGAAAGTATGTAATCTATAGTAGGAATTTCATATCTTTCTCTTATAATATACTTGTTGAGTTCTCTCGGGTCAATGCAGAGACGTACTGCTCCATTTGGTTTATGGACGATTACTACGGGATGTACCCACTCTGTTGGTTCCTCTTGCTTCACTATGATTCCTTTTCCTTCTAATCTTTCCAACTCTTCTTTCACTTTTGGCATAAGTGCTATTGGCATCTTACGAGTTGCTGCCACTTTGGGTTCAGCATTTGGCTTTAGTTTAATTTTGTAAGTTGTTTTCAATTTACCTATTCCTTCGAATACATCCTTATTTTGCTGGATTATATCCACTGCTTTCTCACAGATGAAATTTGTTCTTGCTATTAATTGTAATTGTAGACAAGCATTGGCTCCTATTATTGGTATTGTTTTTGACGTTGTCACATGGAACTTTAATACTTCGGTCCCTGTTTTCTTTGCTTTACATTCTAACATGCAATAACCTAATATAGGAAGTTTGTGACCTGTGTAGGAAGCTATTATTGAGTCTGGTTCGCTCAACTGTGGTCTTGGTGTTATTTGATTGTAAATTGTGTCGGGTAGTATGTTTACATCTGATCCTGTATCGATCTTGAATTCTGCTTGCTTCCCGTTAATCCACAAGTATTCTTTAAATGAAAGTTTCCCTTCTGTTATTGCTGCAACTGCCTTTTCCTCTACTACTTCAAATAAAGCATTTAGATAGAGTGATTCATCCTCAATTTCCTGTGTTGGTTCTTGTTCTGCTGTTACACTGTTGCTGGCTGCTTTAAACTGTAATTCGCGTACAAATTTAGCTTTGCACACTTTAGCGTAGTGATTGGGTAGACCGCATCTTCTACATTTGCTTTCCCAAGCTGGACAATTTCTTGGTTGATGTTCTGTACCACAGCGACTGCATTTACCTTTTGGGATATTTTGTTTGTGTGATTTTGCCACATCATCAGTGTGCTTCCTGTGCTTTTGTTTTATGATAGCGTTTATTTCTTGGACTTGTCCTTCTGCTACAATTTTAATGTGTTGATTGCAGGTCTCCCTTGCTTTACAAACCTCAACTGCCTTTTTTAGATCAAGTTTGGTTTCCCTCAGTAGTGCTTCCTGCAGCTTTTTATCATGCACCCCTAGAACAATTCGGTCTCGTATGAGGCTGTCCTTATCACTTTTGAATTCGCAGGTATCCGCTAATTTTTTCAACTCCGTTACATAGTTGTCGATACTCTCTTCCGGATTCTGCGTCCGTGTGAAGAATTTGAATCTTTCAAAAACTATATTTTTCATGGGCTCAAAGTAGGCATCGTATTTCTGCAAAACTGTGTTATAATTTTTTGCTTCAGCTTTAGACATACCTAATGTGGAAAATATGTCTTGTCCCGCTTCTCCCATTATGCTGAGTAGCAGTGCAATTTTAACTTCATCATCCTTTTGGTGTTTCTCCGTAGCTACCATGTAGGTTACGAACCTAGCTTTCCACTTTTTCCAGTTCTCGCTGACATTTCCAGTAAGCTCTAGCTCCTTGGGTGGCTTCAGATCCATTTTAATATTTTGAATTATGTTTCCTTTATTCTGTTTGTCGTTTAATATGAACGTTTTATTAATTTCTTGGATTCGCTTTTGTAGCTGTCACCATGTTATGTATCTAAGTTTATTATTATATACAAATCCTATTACATCTAAAGTATCATGTCATATATAACAATTCTCATAACATCTAAATATCATATATAACAGAGTGCAGGCTATCGGTCTTCACGATTTAGACCAACGAATACAGTTGCGTAACTGGCTGCTCGACAAAGACAACCGATAACACTTGTTTAACAAGAGACGGGTTTTTTTCAATATTCATTGGCCTGCGGACGTTGCTCATGTGCTGATCAGCACAAGTTTAATATCAACGAATGGGTAGGAATAATTGAGCATGATCAAGTTGAACCTGCAATTCCGCCTCTCCGTTTAAATGCAGACTCATTTTAAAATTTACTACAAAACAATTTTCCGGTTTAATTAGAAGATATTCCGTTGGCAAGGAGGCAAAATATGCGGATGCAGATGGATGGAGCACCACCACACTTTGCATACCTCGTTCGCGGTTGGGTTACCAAATCTTTTCTAATAGGTGGACTGGCCGCGGTGGACCGGTTTCTTGGGTCTTAAGGTCGCCAGATATGACGCCCTTGAATTTCTTCTACTTGGGGCAACTAAAATCTTTGGTTTATGTAACACTTCCAGGAAATGCAGAAGATATTAGGGAGAAAATTGTTGCTGCCGGCAAGTCAGTTACGCCGAATATGCTTGGCAGGGTACCAACTAATATAAGAGCAAACGCTTGCTTGCATGCCAATGTACAGAATTTTTCCGTTTTGCAATACTGTAATACATAGGTATTATGAACCACAAGCTTATAAACAGTGGTACACAGTAAAAAAATGAAGCAGGTAGGGCTGCGGAGTGACTCTGCTGACATTAATGATGATAGTAGTATCTGTAGTTCTGACGATGACGTATCGAGAAAATACCCTATTTCTTAAATGTAAGTTTTTGAGTGCACCTCTGATTTATTGTGTCATTTGTCTAGATTAATTAAGGTTAACAATTTAATGTCAATATGCTAGTTGTCAAAATTATTGGCAATACGAAACTTGAAAATGGTTGATTCTAACATTCGTTCCGAGTCTTACAGGAGACTAAGCTAGTTTTGTTACGCTATAATATAAGGAAAAGGAGACGACTATCAATCTGTACAGGACAGGTCTATTGATAGCGGGTGTAAGATGTATTTCAAAATCTTGACAACTATGACTTGACTATGTCAAAAGCAGAATTATTACTGGATGAAGAATAAACCAGATTTAGGAGAAGATCATGTAGCAACTGAGTTGTAACTCTTCAAGTATAAATATATATAGTCAATTTACTTGACATCTGCACTGTCAGTCTCAAATTTAAAAAAATGTCTTGACTATACCTCAAAAATAATGTGTTTTTATTAGACTGTACAGTAATTTAATTGTTAAAATGTGAAAAATAGCAGTGGTGCCAACATAATGTCAGTTTGACAGTGCAGATGTCAAGTAAATGGACTACATATTATAGTCCCAAGAGCCAGCAACGGATTTCTTACAGTATTTTTAACAAGCGTGTAACTGTTATGGAGATCCCTTTGAATATACTGAGAGAGGAGCCCGAAGTATGGCAAGCATGCGGTGGTGGTGTTAGCCCCCTTGCATCCTTGAAAGGTGGAAAAAATATAATGCGTCAAAACTGACACAACATCTATGAATAATATGTTGGTAACACTGTAGCAGGTTAGGTTTTGCGTCAGTCTATGTTAAAACTGACGTAAAACCTAACCTAATAACCTCGACTTACAGTGCCACCAACATATTATTCATGTTTGAATTTCCACAGCTCGCTGAGGATCAGTTATTTTTTCGATCTCTCGATATTTTACTGTAAATGGTTAAGTTTATTATGCAAGTTTATGCGAATGTGGGGTAAACTTACCACCCGCAAAAGCGTCTGTCAATCTTTTTACTTACATAAGATATGGTTACCTTTAACATAGCAAAGAGCCAGACTTGTTATTATACTTTTTTCTTATTATTTTTTTCCACCCTTCAAGGACGCAAGCGGGCTAAAATCACCACTGCAGGCTCTTCAGACTTCGGGTTTCCTTCTCAGTATATTCAAAGGGACCTTCCATAACAGTTACACGCTTGTTAAAAATACTGTAAGCAAACTCGTTGTTGGCTCTTGGACTATTATACAATGCAAAAGATGTAGTCTAAGAGCTGGTGACATTTTTTGGTGATCATTTAGTTAGGGCCTATTTTTTGAGAGAATGTTGCTGGAGGCATTTATAAGTGTCATCTATGAGGATTCTCCTTGATAGCGGTATCGGAGGGAGGCAGAACACCCCCAATTTGCACTGTCAGTATATGTCAAATTCGAGGTGAGCCGGTTAGGTTTTGTGTCAGTTTGTGTCAAAACTGACGGAAAACCTAACCTGCTAACCTGGAATTTGACATAGACTTACAGTGCCACCAACCTATTATTCATACGTTTCAATTTCCACAGCCGCCCCTTATGGACCTTTTTAGTGTAAGTTATGTCAAATTCGAGCTTAGCAGGTTAGGTTTTCCGTCAGTTTTGACACAAACTGACACAAAACCTAACCAGCTCACCTCGAATTTGACATATACTAACAGTGAAAATTGGGGGTGTTCTGCCTCCCTCCGATACCGCTATCTAGGAGAATCCTTACAGATGACCCTTATACATGCCTCCAGCAACATTCTCTCAAAAAATAGGTCTTAACTAAATGATCACTAAAAAATGTCACCAGCTCTCCTACTAATGGATTAAACATGAGAATTAAAATTTTTACTAATGGACCGAGTTTAATGCAGAAAATCATTTCCATGCAGCGATAGATTGTCAACATTAACACAACTTCGATGACGTGGTATTCGCAAATGCACGAAAACAAGAAAACAAAAATAATTTACAAATGGAAAATGTCAAGTAATTTTATTCTCTATTGCTTGTTTTGGTAAAAAGGGACACACGTTCATTAAGTTTATTTGGGCTTGATATTTCATTACAAGAAAAATTGCTATCAATTTTTATTTCTAAGTATCGCTTATCATCTAAGCAATTGTGCTACGTATTCTAAGTGAGTACAAAATCTAAATGTATGCGTATAGCAATACAATTCCTATCAACTAACTTGCACCAATTAAATAAACTGCAACACACAAACCCTTATCGTTACACAATGATATCTTCTTGTTCCCTTTCTCGCTGCCTCACAGCCACCGCAGTTTCTACTAGGAGATGGAGACATTTAAATTTATCTTTGTCTTCTTCCTCTGTCGAGCTGGCTGGGGGAGATGAGGATAAGAGAGGACCTAAGGGATGCGCAGGCATAACTTGAACCTTAGGATTTGCTACAGATAATGGATGTGGTAACTGAGGTAAATGGGCCAACTGTGGGTGTGGTGAACTCCAGTAGTTGTCGGCTGTTCCCATTTTTTCTTCTTGAGTTCTTTGTTGAAAATATTATGATTTATGCTTTAATACGATTTGCTATACAACTACCAGAAAGTTACTTACATATCATCAACTGGATGTTCCAGTTCGTTAGGCAAACCATAACGAATAACCGTTTGCCAAGGTGTAAACTTTTCCTCCTCACTGGGGCTTGAGCTCTCATACTCGTTGCCGCTATCCTCTTCTGAACGATACATTAAGGCTATGTTGTCGTCATAATCGTGGTCTAAACGAATTCGTTTAGCACTGGACGAAGGGTGCTCTTCCCAGCTAATGTGTCCTGGGGTAAGATTCATACCTCCTATACTGTTGTTTAATTTCTTCCCCCTACGTGAAATGGTGTAATGTAACGGATCGTGGCCTTCTCGTCGAATCATTTCTGGTAATATGCGCCGCCTGGCGTTTATAAACCAATTGCAAACTTGAAGTACTGTTAAGTTTGCTTCCTGTGACAGCGTGAGCTTCTCTGCATCGCTGGGGTACGCGTTGTACCGGTGTTCGTAGAGCCATCGTTTCAGTATTTTGACAGAGTGTTTGGGAAGGTTGCCGCGGCGTTTCCGTACCGTGGAAATGTTGAGGGTTGGTATGCTGGACATTTGAAGGGTGTGGAGGCCGTCATCCTGCTCTGATCCAGAGTCATTTTCTTCCGTGCTGCTACTCGATTGGTATTGGTCACGGTCTGAAATATATAATATTGGTTATTTCTGTAGATGAATGACTAATTTGAAAAATGTCAGTTAAACTGACATAAGTCAAATTTTACAAATTTCTACCAATTGATAAATCTGATGTTATCTCATGCTGCAGACCTAAATCCCTTCTTAATTCGTTCATTAGGCTTATTCCAAAATTAAAAACTGTTTATTACTGCCCAATTAATTAGTTTTTGACTGTGTTATATTTGTTTGATCTTCGACTTTTTATAAGTGACTTAGCAACGCAATGATCCCATGGATATAATGATATGGAACATTTAAAGCTATGACCACGTCAGTCAGTGTTTAAGGTACTATTGCGAAAATATAAAGCGGGGCACTAAAATTTGCCTAAATGGTCTGAATGAATTCATTGTCGATGGTATCCCAAGCTGCTTATATTGCGTTAACAAGTTCTTTTTGGTTCGTTGGCATGTGGTTGATAGGATTTCATAAACAATTACGAAGGCACAATTGCAATATTCAAATAGTGACAAATTGCCTTACATGACTTGACCCGGTTTATATTTCCGCGACTGTACCTGGTACTCCGCATGTCTAGACCTTGTCCATAAGAAACAAACAAACAAAATGTAGTGATATCGACACAAAGTTTTTATCTTCCGCCGAGAGATAAATGTCGCTTATTCCACGCATTTTGAGTGAGTTAAGACTTTCATTACTGTACTATTTTTCTTTACTGCGCTCTTTTTTAAAAGTAAAGAATTTCATCAAATATACAGCGACTGGTATAAATATGGATACATGCGGACAACTTTTTTTTTACTATACTAAATTTCAAATAAGCATGCAGTACTTGGAACTAAGTAGTAATCATAACTATGGTCGTGAGTGGTCGAAAGAAAGTCATCATTACAACCATCTGAAAATCAAATATTTTTTCAAAATTCTCAATTTGACATTAGGTATGAATCCTAAATATATAAGAAAAACTGACAAATAGTCCACAAAAACGTTGTTCTGCAGCGATTATTTGAAGTATGTAGGACAAAATTATTATAAAACATGAGCAGTCAAATAATAGTTATTTACTATACAAGTGGGATAACAGCATCATTAATATACGTGTGTGTAAGCACACAAGTATATTAATGATGCATTATCACACATGTATTGTACAACATTTTATCTACGACTGCCTAAAATTGAGAAAAGTGCATTAAGAGAAATGTCAGATCTGTCATTTTCAAAAATATTTTAGTAGGCAAATGTCATTATGTCATTCATTTGACACTATTTCAGTTACGTAATGAAGTCATTACACAACTCAGTTGCGTAATGAAACCATTACATAACTGAGTGCTGTAATGAGCTTCATTACCTAACTGAAATAGTGTCAAATGAGTGACGTAATGCGTTACTTACCCCACTGGAGTAGATAAATGTATATTTACGCAGTGTAAAACTGAGTTTAGAGCACCACCTACTGGATTCTTATTTGAAATTTAGTATAGATCGAGTATTTAAAAATCTAGAATGGCCAGACATGGGGATCAACATAGACGGAAAACAGTTAACACATCTGAGATATGCAGATGACGTGGTTCTAATTGGACAAAATGAACAAGAAATAAGAACAATGCTATCTCAATTAAATGAACAATCAAAACAAGTAGGCCTTAAAATAAATACGAAAAAAACCAAAATCCTAACAACAGAAGACATTGGCCCAATTACAATTGAAAACAAAGCATTAGAAACAGTAACATCATATATATATCTCGGACTTAACATAATGCTACAGAAAAGTAACCAAGACGCCGAAATTGGAAGAAGAATAAAACTGGCTTGGATAGCATTTGGGAGACTTTCTAATGTACTGCTCACCGACACACTTTCCAGAAAACAAAAAGCACAAATCTTCAACACCTGCATATTACCTGTACTAACATACGGATTCGAGACTATAACTTTTACCCGCAAAATTATTGATAAACTAAGAAAAGCTCAACGAGCAATGGAAAGACGTATGTTAGGAGTGAAACTAAGAGACCGAAAAACCAATGAATGGGTAAGACAACAAACAGGGGTGGAATACGTTGTAAATACAGTAACAAAACAAAAATGGAGATGGGCAGGACATATCATGAGAACAACGGATAACAGATGGACCAAAAGGGTATTAGAGTGGAGACCGAGGCAAGGAAGACGTAGTGTGGGCAGACCACCACTCCGATGGGCCGATGACATCGCAAGAGTGGCTGGAAAATTATGGCAAAGAAAAACATCTGATAGAGAGGATTGGCGTATTAGAGGGGAGACCTATGTCCAAAACTGGATGGATGAGGGTTGAACGAAGAAGAAGAAGAAGATAGATCGAGTTTAGACCTCTAAAGTGGTCCATAATCCATTGGTGTGGTAAAAACCATGTCACTCACTACTGTATTTTGGTAGTACTGTCAAGATTTGTCAGATTCGAGATTTGCAGGTTAAGCTTTGCGTCAGTCTTAAATAGCAAACAATACCTAACCAATTAACCTCGAATTTGACATAGACTGACAGGACACTTCAGTAATGCCAATTGCATAACACGAATCACAGACGATTCTAATTATAAAAAATTATCCACGAAAGAAAAGTTGAGCCTCGAGGTCGCCACGCCGAGAGGGGTTTTTTCTCGAATGAATAATTTGTAATAGCACACGTGTGCCATACACGATTTTATCCAACAGCTTAAAAATGATCTAAAAAACATACATTTTGTATTGACAGCAGTGAAAATTGGGAAGTACTGAGAGATCAAATACATCTATAGTTAGAATCGTCTGTGATTCCTGTTATACGTTTGGCAGTACTGAAGTGTATTGTTAGTCTATGACCAATTCGAGGTTAGTTGGTTAGGTTTTGTTTGTTACTTGACACATACTGACGCAAAGCTTTCGAATTTGACATAGCTTGACAGTGCTACCAACAATACACTTGTGAGTAACATGGTTTTTACCTCACTAGTGGGTTATGGGCTACTTTAGAGGTCTAAAATTGATCTAGTAATAGCTTTATAACTAACAGGTGTAAAAGTACTTACTAGCTCCCGTGGCTTACACTATGAATTTTCACGGCTGTCAAGAATAAAATTTATGGTTTTTAGATATTTATTGAGTTATGGAATAAAATTGTGTATGACGTGCATGTGTTATTAGTTATTACAAATAATTCACTCGAGAAAAGACCCCTCTACCTTTCTTGGAAAAACTGCAGAATCCGAGGCAGATTCTCCTGCTATTGTTAATATTAATTAATATTAACCATGTTTCTCTAGTAACATAACTGAAATTAGAAGAGAAGCAAGTAAAAGGAGGGGAATTTGCCCCGGATTCTGTAGTTTAGCCCTTTTATCTCATGAATTATTTGTAATATACCTAACACATTTGTACCATAAATACCTATTATTATCCATTTATGGAAAATTGTATTCTTGATAAGTCTGTGCACCTTCTCAAACTGATACCTATATGTAATGCACACTTTCCAACATTTAAATATCTCCTTACGTATAATGGGGAAGTTCGAAAATATAGAAATGGCTCAAGAATAAAATACCCTTATTTTTTAGAATAAACAAAAATGTTATTTGACAAAAAGTTGTTTAGTATAGAAAGAAGATGTCAAATACGAAGTCACAACTACTTACTATGAAAAAGTAAAATGTCCGTGGTTTGTCATATTTTTTTCTTACCACAGTGTGTATTACGAAAATGAGATATTTCAAAGTTACTATTGCCGCGCTCGGTAGCTCAGAGGTTAAGCATCCTGACTACTGATGCAAGGGTCGCGTGTTCGATTGTTCGATGCACGGGTCCGGCAATGTTTTTAGAAATTTAAAAAATGCGATCATTCGTAAGTGATGTAAAGCCGTAGGTTGTATGTTAGTACGACAGCATGTAAAAGATCTTTTGCTAGAGTTGGAACTCTAGTCTCAGAAAAATTCGCATTTTGACCATATGATGTCAGTAGTCAGTGTCTAAGGTATCTGGTACTCCGCATGACTAGACCTTGTCCATAACAAACTAACAAAGTTATTATTAGTTCTAAAAAACCTCATTTTTATGTATAATAAAAAGATACAGGTATCTTAAAATATGAAATAACAAACGATCTGAAGATCAACAAAAATTCAAAACAATTATAATTTTTAATTGAAGTGTAACAATTTTTTTAATTAGACTTTCAGTTTTTGAGATAGTTACATACACGATCATTGAAAATGAACAGGGTTATGCAAAACATATGAAAACACATATGAAACAATGTTTTTAGAAGGCTACTATAATTTTCAAAAATTATAGAACTGTCGATGTAATTAGTTATTTACCTAACAAGTTCGGGAAGTTAATTTTCCCGAATGAGCACTTTGTTTGCAGCACGACCGAAGGGAGTGCTGCATGTAGTGCGAATTCGGGAAAATTCTTCCCGAAAGAGGTAGGTACAATGTTTTTTGTAACGAATAACTCAAAATATTTAAAAAAGTTAAAAAAATATTATTTAGTGTTTTACAACTTTACTGAGTTGGCAGCACAAATTACTAAATTTTTATACGTATCCTAGCACCTGTTAGCTTTTGTTGACGTTTACAGCGCCCCTGGAACACACAATTGCCATAGTTTTTGTGGGAAAGTAAAAAACACCCCGGTGCGGGAAAAGTCATTTTCGGCGCATCGGGAATGACCGGGAAATATGAATTTTGAAATCATGAGTGCAAAATAGTAATTTGTACAACTAGTTTTGAAAGTCATACTTTTCTTCATGAATTTTCAGTTTGATAACGAGGGCGAAGCCCGAGTTAATCAAGCAAATGAATGAAAAAACGGACTTTCAAAACGTGTTGTACACGTAATTTTTTTGCATAGTGATCTCTTGGTCGAAATTTAGTCGAAAAGGACTTCATATGTAAGTTTTGTGTACTATGTAGATGCGACAGCAAGCTTTTGAATAAAATCGCATAACCGGAAGTAGCTGTTTACTCTTGTGATTTTTAATTTTTTCGATTTTTTCAACAACGGCTATAACGATTTTTTTCAAACTTTACATTTTTATTACACTTTTAATGTGTATTGATGTGAGATAGGCGATTTTCCAGTTGAATACCACTAAGATGGGTTTATTTTGTTTTCTTTTCTATTTTTTTTTATTAACTCTTATTTTAAATAGGACACCCGGTATATTATTAAATTTTTGAATTCAGCTTAAAATTTTAGAAAAAATTTGTATCTTGAACTAACGCTTTATTTTGTACCGTTTTCGTAGAATTTGTAATTTTTGAAAATATTTGACAAATGCTTAAAATATAAAATCAAATTTTGGGCTAATTATAACATCACTGTAACAGGAAGTTGTGTACGTGTATCACACTAGATTTTTTAACGTAACTTTGATGAATCTGTTTTTGAATCACACGTTATACAGGGAGATCAAAAATAAACTTGTTGCGTTCAAAACAATCACAGCAGTATTCATAGTCGTTCGCCAGCGGTTCGCCGGCGAGTCGCCGGAGTTTCGTTATGAATAGTATGTTGGCTGCACTGTACGTCTATGTCAAATTCAAGGTTAGCAGGTTAGGTTTTCCGTCAGTTTTGACAGAAATTGACACAAAATCTAACCTGCTAACCTCGAATTTGACATAGACGTACAGTGCCGCCAACATTCTATTCATAACGAAACTCCGGCGACTCGCCGGCTAGCCGCTGGCGAACGACTATGAATACGGCTGTCAGACTTGCATAATTTGTAGCATGCTTTTTGTTGACATAGAAATGTCAAAATTTTTTGTGAAGTTTAAAGTTCACTTTCGACATCTTGTTTAAGGTATCCTATTGTTATTTTAATGTTACCTATCAATTTAATGTATACATTTGGTTTCAATTACATATTTGTGTAGCTGATAATTAGACTGTTAGTCACTTGAACTAATAATTCAGTTAATTGTAGGTCAAATGTACTTAGCTTTATAAAGTGCAGTGTAAACAGACTTTCATGGGCTCCCGAGTTCAAGTTTATTTTTTATCTCCCTGTATTTACACGTTTGTGTCCAGTACCGGCACAATGACGTGGCAAACCCCACTAGCACCGTGACCAATCGCCACCCGCAAATGTTGGTGAGGTAATAGGGAGATAGGGGAACATATTTAAAAGTATGTTTTATACTTACACCCCTTCTTTATTTTGAGGGGTAGAGGGTTACTTTGGAATTTGAAATAGGCTGTTGTACTTTTGTTTATATAAGTCGAATCTACGTAAAAAACTACGTATGCGTACAAAACATTTTTGGATTTGCAGTTTCGGTTACGGAATTATGATTAACTAAACTTTGATTGAATTTAAAAAATAAATAAATTTTACGAATAAATCAAGTTCACTTATTTCAGAATTATTATTGGTTTGCATGGAAATGAGTTATTTTTACTTAAGTCGGTTGAGAATTTTGACGTTTTAACTATTATTATTCTTTTTTATTTTATAACCTAATAAATCATAAATCTGTAACCGAAAGAGCAAATCAAAAAATGTTTGTACACATATGCAGTTTTTTACGTAGATTCTAATTTTATAAATAAAAGTACATTATCCTATTTAAAATTCCAAAGTTACCCCCACACTTCAAAATAGAGAGAGGAGGTAAATGTCAAAAATAGGTTTTTATATGTCCCCCATCTCCCTATTACCTCACCAAAATTTCATCAAAATATTTTGTACCATTTTCGAGATATCGCCTTGCAATATTTTAAAAAACTCGCTTAGTATAAAAGGGAAGACATCGGGGATAGTTAGAGGAAAGCTGAATTTGGCCAGTTGCTAGACTTCTACAAGGGATAAATTACCCACTACTGCCCTTTCCCTGTGCTTTTCCCGTAGTGCCCTCTTTGAACTTTAAATTCGCAAATTCTACCAATGGTAATTTTTTTATGTTATCCTAAAAGTATGTAATACACGAACATTTTGATTTACTTTTGCGCTAGTGTTAACAGTTTTTATGAAATTTTAGTTTGATTAAACCGTTTTCCATTTAGAAAACGGCGTTTAACCGTCAAACCGGGTACCTAGGCCAGGGTTTTTCAATCTGGAAGTCGCGAGGGATGTATCAAATTTTGGCAAAAAGCATTTTTAGTTTTACAAAATGCACGGACTTATCAAGAGTAAAATTTTCATACATAATCTAATTATTAAGTGGCGCCTTTTCAAAATGAAATTCAAACCACCACGATATACTATGTAGAATAGATTCACTTAGAAAATTGCATTTCATATTAGCATGAAACTGAAAATATTGACAATAATATTGACTATTAAAAATCAAAGTAAGTATATTTTTTAGATGATAATTAAATTGGTTTTTATTTGAATTCCGTACTTTAACTTAGTTATTTTTCAGAAAATAGACACGGTGGTAATGATATCCCTGTTATTAAGATTTGATTGAAAGATACGTCAAAACTACTTACTCCTAACTGGTTTATTTTGCTCACTTCATTGATTTTTAATATTTAAACGTTAACATCATTTTCTCGATTTTTTTTTCAAATTGAACATATTGAAATTTTTATACCGTTTGAAAGGGGATAAAAAGTAATACCGAAATCAAGTCCTTTTCGATTAAATTTCGAGTTACAAGAGGTCACTATGCAAAAAAACTAGGAGTACAACACGTTTTGAGAGTTCCTTTTTTCATTCATTTGCTTGATTAAAAAGTATGACTTTCAAAACTATTAGTTGTACTATTACTACTACTCTCTATTTTCATAAATAAGCGAGATATACCCACCAAACGAAAAGTCGAAAAATCTAACTTGTGTTGATAACTCCAAAGCAAGATACGATAGTCAATTTTGATTTTCACCATTAAGCTTTTACATGTCTTATATAAACAGACTACTGAATTCTCGTACTGCAGATCTATTTGTAACTGTAATTACTAGAGTTAGGAGTTTGCCCTTTTTGCCTATTGTGTTCCTGTATATAAAATCGTAGGTTTTTTGTAAATAAATTAGGTTCCTACATAGGAACTACAATTACACAAATTTTATAGTGCCTAATGCCTATTTTAATGGTTAGCGCCTAATTTTGATATACCAGCCTATAAATGCCTATTTACAATATTATTTTAAAATGTAGCACCGCATATTAGCCACTGTAATTTCTCCCACATCAATATTTAGGATTAGTTACATCACACGATGCTTTTCGAAATTTGCAAACCCAAACTCTGCACTTTACCGAACAGTGGGCCTTTAGTTGAAGGCGAGGTACCTGGAGATGCAGGTTAAATAATAGATTGCATCAACATTTTAAAAATTATTGCTGCTAAATCTCGGATAGCACAAGATGGTATAAGTGGCATCAGTTTTAAATGGAGAAGTCAATCCCTGATTTGGAACCCTGCGATATATTGTCGATGAAATATGAGCGATCGTTTTTGCAGTCCAAAAACATTTGACATTGTTTTATAGCGTATATCGAAAAATATTGAATGGTGTATTGCCATTCCAATTTTAGTTTATAAGATAGTAAATAATAATGCTTATTTAAGTGCCTATTTTTGTTACTCTAGTACCTAATTCCAATTTCTATAAACACCGACTATGAACAGGATCCCTAAAGTGCTTAGTGTACTCTACCAACAGAACTAGGAACTTTACTAAAGAGAGCTAAGTACCTTCCAGTAGGGCGGTTGCTTGATTCCTCCTAGAGGGCAAGAGGAGTCTAAGTTTAATTTTAATAATCAATTGGGCGATGCCTCATGCTCTACGATTGGGATGTACATGTGGACCGCCCTCTGAGACATCATTGGGTTTCTAGAGCAGCGCTGTAACTATGCAAATTTTTATTGTAGGCAAGCCAACATTTTTGCCCCCCTCGGTACACTAACGATATGTATACTAATGATACTAATGTTACTGTATGACTTCTACCTTTATCTCCGGATATGTGATATAATGTATTTAAAAGAAACAGGCAGGTATTCAAAAATAATTCCGACATTTTTAATTTAAAAGTTTTAAAAATAAAAAACGAAATCATCAGCAATCATCAGTCAATACGAGGGTCCGGCAACCATGCGGGGGTGGAAGATATTTCTAAAACTATGAGAGTTACATAAATATTGTGTGCATCAAAGTTGTTGGTGCAAATTACTAAAATAGTTTTTTTATACAGGGTGGTTCAAAAAAGTGTGCCGAATCAAAGCTATCTTTTATTAAATGTAATGCCCTATATTTGGGTACCTACGAGTAGCTTAAACGTTTTGCATTGAAATATTAATCATTTTGATATCAAGTTGTATGGGTTTAACGTCAATTGTTTCAGACATATTAGGTAACGACTAGCAGTCCAGTGAGACAAATGTCTCATTTAACGCGCCTTCAAACCTCGATCGGTTAGGCAACCACCCAGACCTGGAAGGTGTCAAAGTGGTTGCCTAACTGATCGAGGATTTAAGGCGCAGAGGGTCGCAGCTACGTTTGGCGGCCGAACCAGTTTTTATTTAATACGCGTTCTATTTGAAAAACGGTCTTTTTGTGATTTCTCGAAAACCGGGAGTGTCACGTGACTGAAATTCGGTTCCTGACCTGACATGACCATTCCAAACATATAACTTTAATAACTTTTTTCTCTATCTCTTACGGTTTGACTGCTGAAACAGCGTCCCGGACAAAACAGCGTCCCGGACAAAACAGCGTCCCAGACAGACACGTCTATTAGATAAAGGATTCTATGCAAAAAAATGCTGAACTTAAGGCGCCCGCTGGCAATTGAATCTGTCAGCATTCTCTTCTGTTGTCAATTTTTTTGGACAAGGAGAATGCGGTTTATTCTCGGCACTTTTGCAGCCATCTTTAAAGCTTTACTCCTTCTGTTAATGCTTATGTCTGCTAGTGATTTCGCATCAAACTGTCTTTTAACTCTTACACAAATTTCTTATGGTTTGATATCCTAGTTGATAAGAAATCCTATAACATAAAATCGTTGCTCTCTTTCGTTCTTTCTATCTTTGTTCCCTATCTCCTCCGAAGATACTGGACCGATTAAGTTGTATTATGGCTTAAAAGTGTGCTAATTTTTAGACTTAAATCGTAGGCCGGTTTTTATTTTCTAAAAAAGTACGAAAAAGTTTTAATTTAATTAAATCCTCTACGCAGGAGCGGAGCAGCGCCTGTCGCCGTGGGCTACGGTGTGACAGCTGCTGTCGCCGTGTGCTACTATCTCGGGTGAACACCTATGTTCATATACCATTATAGCGGCGGATTATTCAAACAACCCAGGTTGGTCCAGAGGTAGAGTGCGCGCCTGACACGCGGGCAGCCCGGGTTCGATTCCCGGCCGACGCATCCCTTTTTTAAAATTATATTAATGAATCTCTTTTAAATTAGCGAACCGAAGCATAGTTCGGGTAACTCACTAGTTTACTAATAATGCGTTCTTCGACTCTTGAATGCACGCCCACTTCACTCATGCTTGTCAATTGAAGGAAAATGAATTGTGACGACTTAACGACTGAATAAAGTTAGGACTTGTTCCAGAGCGTTAATTAATGTATACAACTTATGTGCATGCCTTTGTCTTTTGGCGCGCAATTCAAATTATAATTCATATTTGAACACTTCTCGTAGTTGTCTGCAACTAAATAATAAAAAATAATAGAATTGTATTCAGCGAAAAACAAACGTGATGAGGCTGGTATAGTAAAGTTCTATAAGTATCATTTATCAGTATCAGATCAGTAGTAGTTCTTTTATTCTACTAACTATGGAAACGTAGCCAAATGCGTTTGTAATAAATCGTACAATTACAATAATAAAAATTTAATTCATTGATTAATAAACTTGTGCCTCGTGGAAATATATATGTTACAGGCAACTTTTATAATTCAGTCATTTTATATAATGACTAGGCATTTTATATAATGCCTAGCAAAGTTAGGCAGCTTATGAAATGGATTTCTTAAGACGATTTTTCATATATTGCCTCGACATTATAGTATATATTCCCTAATGAGCTTTAGGCATTTTATGTAATATGTTTTTAAAGTAACGCTTAGCACGCATTCACTGATGAGCTTAATTCAAACTGCACACCCTATTCAGTGTTTAATATACATAAGTACAAAAAATGGTCTCTGGTAACTGGGCCCTTGAGGCTGGACTAATCACCCGCGCAAGGTAAACATATTCAGAGTAGAGACGAAAGCCTCAGAAGCGGACAGATTAATCAAAGACAAAAAACAAAAAATTGGATATGAATCGGTACTTGGAATATAACTATGCTAACTGGAAAAGTACAAATAGTTGAAGAGATGAAAAAAAAATAGCATATACTGGGACTAGCAGAAATAAAGAAGAAAGAAAACGGTATGAAGATATTAGACAAAGGATACACCCTCAGATACAGCAAAACCTCTATCGATAAACGACAACTTTCAATTCTACGAGGAACTCACGATTGAAAACGTGCAAAACAAAAACAAACATGTAATAATAATTGGGGATTGGAATGCTCATGTAGGGAACAAGAGCGAAATAGATTTAGAAACAATGGAGTAATATGGAATAGTTGGAGACATAAACAACAACGGAGAAAGAATGGTATATTTTTGTATCATCACCCAACTTGTAATAGGAAACATCCTGTTCAAACATAAGACGATACATAAATTGACGTACGAAGCAGAAACATTGAGATCGTAGAATGATCGATTGCATAAACATATCACAGATCATGAGATATGCCATCAAAGATGTGAAAGTATTACGAGCAGCAAAGCTAAACACATACCACATACTATTAATAGCAGACCAATACTTCACAAAACTCAAACGAGAGAAAACAAAGAAATATGTTCGTATCAAAATTAATAAACTAAAACAACCATAGATACGGACAGAATACGACAATGTTTTAGCTACATCACTTGCAGAACTACAAACAGAAGAAGAAACATTGGAATCCCCATGGATCTTAGACGTAAAATGGAAAGATTTTAAAGAAGTTATACTGGAAGTAGCCGAAAAGACGTGCGGAAAAAAAACAGTCAACCAAGATGCACAAAGGGAACGAACACGATAGTGGAACGACGAAGTCAAGGAAAAAGTAAAAAAAGAAGCATGGACGAGTCTCAAAAGAACAAATACCGGGGAAGATAAAAGAAAATACATTAAAAAATCTGGTGTGATACACGCACACAACTTCCTTTTACAGTGATCTTATAATTAGCCAAAAATTTGATTTAAAATGTTTTAAACATTTGTCAAAAATTTTAAAAAATTAAAAATTCTGCAAAAACGGTACAAAATAGAGCGTTAGTTGAAGAGACAAATTTTCTATAGAATTTTAAGCTGAATTCAAAAATGTAATAATATACCGGGTGTTCTATTTGAAATAAGAGTTAATAAAAAACATAGACAAAAAAACAAAAGAAACCCATTTTAGAAGTATTCAACTGGAAAATCACCTATCTCACATCAATACACATTCAAAATGTAATAAAAATGTAAAGTTTAAAAAAAATCGTTAGAGCCGTTTTTGTAAAAATCGAAAAAAAACTGAAAAATCACAAGAGTAAACACCTACTTCCGGTTATGCGATTTTTTTCAAAAGCTTGCTGTCTCATATACATAGTACACAAAACTTATATATGAAGTTTCAACGCCATACCGCTTTTCGTTTTTGAGATATTCTGTTCACAGACAGACAGACAGACAGACACACAGACACACAGACAGACACACAGACCAATGAAAAAAAATATGTTTTTTGGGATCAGGGGACTCTAAAACGTGAAGATCTGTTGAAAACTCAATTTCGAATTTTTGGGGTGAATCCAATACTTCCTTTATTGTAAAAGGAAGTAAAAAGGAACGAATCCAAAGAAGCAGTGAAGCAGTCAAAGAAAACAACTTGGAAGGAGTTTGGTAAAAAAAGAAAAAGAATTCAATCGGAAATCAAAAAGAGTTCTGGAATGCCATTAAAAGATTAAAGGGAAACCGAAGTTATACGGAACATCAAAAACAAAGACAAAGAGGGGAGTTAGAAACTATGACGGAGAGAGTGATAACGGCCTGGAGAGAATACTATGAGGAAAATTTAAGAAAGAGAGACGAAATACAGAGCAAAACCTACGGAATGAAACTGAAGCAAAACAACGGCAGGAAGAAGATGAAATTATAGCCAACATCACAGAGGAGGAAGTTAAAGAATCCCTCAAAGCTACACGAAATGGAAAAGCCGCAGGAGAAGACACGATTACTCCCGAAATGCTCAAAAATGGGGGCAATCGGTCATCAACTGGCTAGCAATAATATTCCAACAAGCATGGACAACTGAATAATGGGAGAGGAATCTGATAATACCCATTTACAAGAAGGGAGAAACTACAAACTGCAACAACTACCGAGCAATAAATCTAGCACCAGTGGCCCTCAAGGTCTATAAGCAAAGAATAGAAAAGAGACTATTAACAGAAATAGAACAAACATTAGAAGACGAACAAGCAGCGTTCTAGCCAGGAAAACAAGCGCAAGATCACATTTACATCATACGTACAATTATAGCAAAACGGTTAGATAACAATAAAGACACCTTCCTAGCCTTCCTGAACCTAAAAGCAGCATTCGACCACATGACTAGAGAACATATATGGACAGCGCTAAAAGAACAGCAAATAAGTCAGAAACAAATTAGAGTAACAAAGAGTATACATATATAGAAATGTAGAAGGCATAGTACGACTCAACGGGCATAAATTAAGCACCTTCAAAATGGAAAAATAGGTCAAACAGGGCGAAAGTCTGAATCCACTACTCTTCATAGTATATTGCAATGGATGCTCTCTCTGATTAATTAAAATTAATTTATAATTTATAAGTTAGAGCAAAATCCAATATGCACAATGCTATGTTTAAGATTTTACTGTGTACGGAACTTTGCCTGTTATTTAATTATTAGGCTGGTTAAAATGTGAGCTGTACTTATTTACTGCCCAAAAAAATGGTAGTATGCCCTTTTAATATTTTATTTATCTGCAATTTATTATAACGCTAGCTCAGTAGAACAATTAACTCTAATCCGAGGGTGAATTCCTAATAGATTGTAATTTTTACTTGATCTGGTGCGCCACTGTACACCTGAATTAGTTCCGATACGCCGTAGCTAATGTATGCAATACTGTCAAAACCCACAAAATGGTTCGTATCGTGCAGTCAGCGTTGTTGACGTTAAAATAAGCAAAATTGTGAACATTCGATAAGGTATTTATTCAAATCTTTGCGCTTTGGCGGTTATTATTAGCTTTTGTTTCAAGCATTAATTTGTTCCATGACGTCAGAAGGGACGCCGTCTAAATCTCGCAATTGTTTTACTTTCGCCTTACTTCAAATTTGGGAAAACGCTTATAATTAAAACTGCGTCTTTACTGGATGCTGGGATATGCTCTAATCTTGATAAGCAAGATCTGGTCTCGTATGCATACAAATTTCCGGATGCTATCATTGATACTTTTAGGCTAAAACGGTACCTTAAAAATTGGGGGTGTTTGTAGCAATGCTCGGACAGGGGCCCCAGCTGGTATCTGCCTCTGGAACGGTTTTCTCCCGTGTTGATGCTGTTGGTCGGACTGCTGCACTCCTGCCTGATGCGTCGCAGTGGAAATCCCTACCTCAGGATCCTTATTTTGGCCGGAATTGAAGGTCGGAATCCCGATGTGATCGGTTGCCGGAAAACCTCGGAGGTGCTCTCGATGAAAATTTATTTTGTTGTTGCTGGAAACGCCACAAACATTCCCACATAAAATAGGACACTTGCCCAACACAATGATATACTTTTTATGTGTGAATATAATAATTTATTATGTTAAAACTTCAATTAAAGTGGAGCACAAAAACTACATGTTAAGCTCTTAATTAATTCATTTGTTCTCTCTTGTTTGTCCGTTATTAAAACCAATTCTAATCTATCGCTATGGTTACCAAGCTAACTGAAATTAGTTTTGATCAAATTAAGTACATTTGGAAAATAAGTTTGATTACAAATTATTAAATTTACAAATTTCTTATAACTAAAATATTGTCCATTTCTTAATTTTAAAATGTGTCTTTGCGCCACAAACACGTTTTATTATGTGCTCTGCATTTTTTACTCGTGTTAATTGCACTGATTATTTTATAGAGTTCATTTCTTCATAATTGCTTTTCCATTCCTTCTGTCTGCTTTTCACTTGCTTTTTCATGTCTTGCTGCCTGATTTTCCAATTGCTATTTCCTGTCTTTCTGCCAGCCTTCTAATTTGCTCTTTGCAACGTATTATTATTTTATTCTAGCTTTCTATACATTTTTTAGGTTGCCCACAAATTTCCCTGCTTAGCTATATTGAAATCTACGCTTCATTGACATGCACATAGCAAACCTTTTTGTGACTATTCCTTTCTTTCGGTTTAATTAATTTGAACGTCAACTTCGACCCTGTGAAAAACAAGCTTTGCCCTTTGCGTTCCTTACTCAATTCCTTTATTAATACTGGCATCTCTTTCCCAATGCATTTACTGATTGATATTTAAGCTTAGTATTGCAGTTACATAAAACACCTCAACGCTGTGCTTATTGACTTGTTTCTTAAGTTGTACTGCTAGCAGAATCGGGTCATGGACCTAAGACCATTATAATATACAGTGTGTACATAAAGTATGGAATAAATTCATTATCTAGAAAAGGAAAAGTTTTTCGGAAAAATCCTCGGACACGTCAACCTTTGTTTTAAGATGCGCATCTTTTGACGTTCTATTCCCATTGGTGACATCATTACTGTTCCGGATATGACGTCATCGACATTTTTTTCAAATGGCAACCTCTATTTTTGACAGCGCCATTTGAAAGAGCATATTTTTCTGCATACAGCACATCAAAATCTTTGTCATATTACATAAGAAAATTTTCGAGAAAATAAATGTTATAACGATTTAATTAATTTTAATTAATTTATTTTATTCAGTTAATTGAACAAACTAATTAATTAAGTGTTGAAACTGAAGTCCTTCCTAGCTTTGTAAAGGTCTCTTTCTAAGTCATAAAAAACCACTCTTTTTATTATAGCAAAAAAGACATTTTATCCACAATCACCTTATAATTGAAGTTTTATCCACACTTATGAACCGTCTAAAGTACCACTTTATCCACTAGTGGAATAATGAAATTGCTTTATTTCATTAGTGGGATAAAACCATGTCACTTACTACTGCAGTGTTGGTAGCACTGTCAAGCTATGCCAAATTCGAAATTTGTACGTTAAGTTTTGCATCAATCTGTGTCAAATAACAAACAAAACTTAACCTATTAACCTCTCGAATTTGACATAGACTGACAATACACTTCAGTATTGCCAAACGTATAACATTTGATCTTTCGGTACTTTCCAAATTGTCACTATGACTTTTCATGGCTGTCAATACCAAACGTATGTTTTTTACTTCCTTTTACGATAAAGGAAGTATTGGATTCACCTCAAAAATTACAAATTGAGTTTTCAACAGATCTTCACGTTTTAGAGTCCCCTGAATTAATTAGTTTGTTCAATTAACTGAATAAAATAAATTAATTTTAAATCACTATAACATTAATTTTATCGAAAATTTCCTTATGTAACATGACAAAACTTTTGATGTGTTGTGTGCAGAAAAATATGCTCTTTGAAATGGCGCTGTCAAAAATAAAGGTTGCCATTTGAAAAAAATTTCGATGACGTCATATCCGGAACAGTAATGATGTCACCAATGAGACTAGAACGTCAAAAGATGCGCATCTTAAAACAAAGGTTGACATGTCTGAGGATTTTTCCGAAAAGCTTTCCCTTTTCTAGATAATGAATTTATTCCATACTTTATGTACACACTGTATAGACATGATATTGATAAAAATGCAAAGCGGAAACCCAAAGAACTACTCGAGATTTGCTATATGCGTATGATATTCTAATCATTGCGGAAAACACTATCAAACTTCAACATAATGTGATCATGTAGAAAACAAACCTAGACGAAAAAGGAGTGACATTAAATATAAATAAAAATAAGGTACTCCATGTCAGTAAACAAAGGCAGGAGGAATCTGTACCTACCTATTGAAATAGAAAGAACACAATTACAATATGCAGAGAAATACTAATACTTAGGATTCATAATAAAAAAGGATGGAAAGATAGCTGAGGAAATAAAGAATAGAATAAACAAATCAAACAAAATTTACTATCAAATAAATAACACCTTAACAGGAAAAAAAAAGAAATAAGCACGAAAGCAAAAATTCATCTATAAAAAACCATATACACCCCCACACTTCCACACAACTATATGGAGCAGAATCTTAGGCGGATAAATATTATAAAAAAATCACTGCATCTGAAATGAAATATCTACGAAGAGTAATGAAGAAAACTAGAAGGGATATGATCAGAAACCAAAGCATAAGAGACGAACTAGAACAAACGACATGGTAGAAGAAATTGAGAAAAAACAACTGAGATGGTACGGGCATGTAATACGCATGTCACCAGACAGATACCTCAAACAAATACACGAAATGAGAGGCGAGGGGAAAAGAGGAAAAAGAAGGCCAACAACTACATAGGAAGACAATATCAAAGAGTCGGCAAGGAAAAGGGGAAAACCATCCAAGAAGTTAAGGAAATGGCAAGAACGAGAAACACCTACAGAACATTAATAGAGGCACCCTACGCCACATCGGCATAAATGAGGTCAGAGAAAGAAGAAGAAGTCCTCCTTGTTCAATTGATTGGGCAGTTGCAGTAGACAGCAACAAAATAGAATTGTCTTTCTGCACTTCATCGACAGATATTAAATTTTTAGGACAAAGTCTAATTTACGATCTATTATAAAGGGCCTTGATGGCTTCTTGCTTTGTGCCTCATCCCTACAAATTGTCGTCCGTTCTGTCTAGCACAACTGCTAAAACTTATAGTGAATCTGCTCGGCCTCGATCTACTTCTGGTATCGGTACACGAACAGTGGAGCCTACAGAAGGAGACGGATATGAATTGTCAGAAACATCTTCATTCGTTTAGCTTGAGTTGTCAGATTTTCATTTGAAAAGTTTCTGTGATTATTGATGGCTTTTTTGCAATGACAAATTGAGCATTTCCTCCCTGGATAATCGCACATGAACGGTGAACCATATTTGAACACAATCTACACACTTGCAAGTTTGTGCTCTTAACAGTCTTTAGAACAAACTGCGCAAATAATATTACCGTACAGAATATGCACTTCAGTTGCTTAATTTGAAAACATTTCTAAATTTTAATGTTCAGGGACAACTGCTTTCCTATTTTTGTCTTCAAGGGTATTTTCTTCCCCAACATTTGTATCTTCAGCTGATACATCTATATCTTCATGAGCATTACCTACTCATGCTTTCATTCTGATTCTGTGTATCACCTTTAAATTATGTATTAGGAAACATCCATATCCAAGTCACAAACATTTCATGAACTTAACCTAAACAGAATATAGGAACATATGTCAGAAAAAGGAGCCAACCTGCGTCAAATCAGCTAGAGCAGTTAGATTGGTAGTTGCTAGAACGCAGATTAACTGATCTTTTGCGCTTACCATGCGGAAAATCTGAAATTTCCTTACAATTACTGCGTAGGCCGAACTAGCTCAATTAGGCGCTTTTTTGATCGTGGATTCTAATCAGCTGTGCACCCTGCAAGTAGCTTCAAAACACATAAAAGTAAGGGCGCCGGAAATCAAGATGATTCCGATACGAATAAACAAACCACAATTAAATAGGGTTTATTAAATGTTTAAGATGTAGTGATCATCAAAAATAGTATAACTGGTATGTAAAATATTTTAAATTTACAGTATTATGCAGCAAGACTTTAAGAAAGGTTTCTACACGCATTACTCGAAAGAACCTCTTTTGTGGGGTTTTAATCAATTAAAATCGAGAGATGTGCACAGCGCCGCCAATAAATATAAACTTTAATTTCAGGTCACCGATGGCATGAAACGTGGGTGCGCCTTTTACAACAAAGCAGAGATTACACTAATAAAAAATTCTGAAGTTATAAATACAAAAGTTGTCCTAAATACCAGGCATGTATTGGGTTTTAATGGTCGTAACCTGTCATATACTGGCGTTGTAATTAAGTTAGATTCACCACACTAACCACTTCCGAGGATAACGCCGGCCGTGAGTTGCCATACGATTGTAGGTTTTCCAAAATTAGGCAGGATATTTGCACTTGGAGCTGTCGATTATTGATCTGCTGGTAGACGTGGAGGAAGGATCGAATTCACCGCCCGCCGCCGAAGCAAGGCAAAATGTGGCGAGATATTCGCTCGGAAAATATTTATTGGGACAAAAACTGCTTGTCATCAATAATTGTAATAAAAGAGCTAAAAGCGGCCAATTAATATGAAAATAGCAAAATTAGAAGGTCCATCATACCTGATTTATTGTCAGCTCTCGAAACAAAATGCTCGTAACTTTAATTAAGCACAAACTGGGTCTCTAGAAATTAGCGTGTTGCTAGTTCGAGTCGCCGAGGAAAAATGCGTCTCGCGCCGCAAGAAGAGATAAGAGCAACGCTGCGCTCCAAAGATAACGAGCGGAAATTTTGACTATTCTGATACAGGTACAAAATGAACGGAACTGGAAAATTCGAAATGCAAACTGATTACAATGCAAATAAAAATATACAGGTTGGCCCTGAAATAATTTGGTAAATTGAGGAAACACTTTAGTGGAGCGAAAAGTGGTTTCATTTATTTATGCTTATTAGTTTTTAGGACTGACCTTGTTGTGTTCGCAAGTTTGTAGGAAGTTTTTTAACTCTTCTTCTGTGGTAATATTTTGAAGAAGTTCTTGCAGTAGACTGGATGTCTTTAACCCAACCTTTGGGTTGCAGCCAAACATTGCTTTATAAGGTGACGTCTTTATACCTGAGTGCAGAGCAGAATTGAACATTATTAAGGCATTCCCTCCATTTTATAAAGTTATCTTGAAACCAAGTTGTTATCATATGTTCTAGATCTTGACTGGCCCTCTTTACGCTACCTTGACTTTGGCTCTGTCTCGGCTTACCATGAACAATATTCACTTGCGGTAAATTACCTTTAAGACTTTCTATCACTTCATTTGAGAATTCGCGACCATTGCTTGAAGTACAGCTGGTGCACCAAAGATGGAGAAAACATTTACTAAATGGCATGCAACTTCTTCGGCTTTATTTGATTTTAGTGCTCTAAGTAGCACAAATTTTGTAAAGTGGTCTTGATAAACCATTACAAATTTAAACGTTTGGTCCGTTTGGGACTGGTAATCGATTAAATCCAATTGACGAGAGTTTAATTTCTTAAAAACACCATTGGATTCGGTATGACTCCCTTTTTTCTTGTTTTTACTTTTGTTGGCAGCTTTCACAGAGAGATAACATGTGAATAAAAAAAAGTTCATCAAAGAGGGCTAAGGTAGAAAAAGATCGACATGAGCTGTATGTGCAGTATTAATTCAGAAAGTAGGTCATTTTAATTAATACAACTGCCACTTTATGTCAGCTTAACTTGACAAGTCCTAACCCGCTTGTCAGATAAACCCTTTAATTTTGTATATTACTGCATGGTTTGCACTGATCATCAAATACGGTGCATGCTATAAATGCACTTTATCTACTAGCAACATGATATTGTACATTTTCGTCATAGAAACAAAATATGAAAAGCTACTCATAACTTTTTTCTCCCCTTTCTTATACCCTCTCGAGTGTCGGATTAAGTAGTTGAAATGTTCCAAATGCATGCTGAGGTGATTTTTGTCTAAGGTGACTTTAATAAACTTTTTTTTGAATCGCGTGTTATGTAGTTGGCCTCACCCTTCGGTAGAACTGTTAGTGTGTTCATTCTCTGAATCGACAACACATCATCATGTTGTGAAAGTCAATAATATATCCTTGGATGTTATTTTGGCGCTGCATTTGAAGATTTTATTTCGTTTATCAGTTCTTGAAACTTAATGCGTGAAAATCTGCGCTGTTTTTTGCCATATTATCCTTTCCAGCTCTATAATAATCATAAAATATCTCCATCATATTAAACATGCTGATTGTTTTAGAATATATTACACTCCCAAGGGACTTGTTAAATTATTTCTCACTCAAACTCATGGTAACAATGCAACTACAATTAACGTCTTGGCAACCATTGAGGCAATCCTTGATGTTACTTCCATATTCTAATTTTAAATGTCATTATGACATTTAGAAATTTCATACTATTTTTAAGCATATGCTAGTAGATAAAATACTGTATGCACCACAGGAGATATTCATGTTCTTTACCTTCGGTTGACTTACAGACCTCGGGCCAGAGCCCTCGGTCTGTAACACATGTCAACCTCAGGGAAAAACATATTCATATCTCCCTTAATGCATAAATATCTATTAGAAACGTGGAATGGTAAAAAGATCAATTGTGATTGAGCTTACACTGACAGAGTAGGTGCCACCTTAAGTAGTTTTTTTTCTTTCTTTTTTCTCCCCTTTCTTATACCCTCTCGAGTGTCGGATTAAGTAGTTGAAATGTTCCAAATGCATGCTGAGGTGATTTTTGTCTAAGGTGACTTTAATAAACTTTTTTTTGAATCGCGTGTTATGTAGTTGGCCTCACCCTTCGGTAGAACTGTTAGTGTGTTCATTCTCTGAATCGACAACACATCATCATGTTGTGAAAGTCAATAATATATCCTTGGATGTTATTTTGGCGCTGCATTTGAAGATTTTATTTCGTTTATCAGTTCTTGAAACTTAATGCGTGAAAATCTGCGCTGTTTTTTGCCATATTATCCTTTCCAGCTCTATAATAATCATAAAATATCTCCATCATATTAAACATGCTGATTGTTTTAGAATATATTACACAATCTCAAAGGAAGGCGAAGCGAAGATTATGGTACAAATACGGTTCTTGCCGGCTAAGAAATTGTATTAACATACGATTCAATTACTACCGGGAAAAGCAATACATATACTGCGATGGTCTTTAGCCCTGTACTCGGCTCTGGTTGCAATACAGAAAATACAAAATACAGTCACAAAGGCACAAAGTCGAGGCAATGCAAATAACTGGGAATGTAGAATGGACGATTAACTTTAAAAGCATTCAAATGAGTATACAAATAGGGGAACTCAATTTAAAGTGTTGGAGTTAATAAAAGAATTTCAAGTATAATTTCAAAAGTTTGGCAATGTAGAAGCCAGACATGAATTAGTTAAAATTGACACAAGAATTCAAATTGTGCAGAACTTAAGATGAAGCGTTAGTTAGTACAGTAATTAAAGAAAAACTGACGTGAGCTTATTTGATTAAGGTAAGAAAGGATTTACGAATTGGATAATGCAAGCAAGATTAGCATAAAAGAGATTTTGGCAAAAAGGACACAGTTAGTTATTTTTGAAGAAAATGAAACAGTAAACAGGAAATAGACAAGTTTAGTGCTATTAGTGAGTCAATGAAGTGATGTGAGCAAAAAGACATTTGTTATAAACAATTTAATGGACAAGAAGATAGGTTATAAACAATTTACTTTGAAAGACAATAATTTTAGTATTAAGAGTTCTAGTTAAATGTTTGTAAAATATGAACTTAATGTTAAATGTTGTTAATTTGTACTAAGCTGATTTCCTTGTATTTTATTTTTGATGTTCATTTGTTTTTAGAAGCTTGGATATTCAATTATTATTAAACGTTGACAGCAGCAGCATCTGCCTTTTACTCTGCAATTAATTAAAGTTTTTATATGGTTAAAATAAAGATACAGAGTTGAAACGTTACCAAAGTGTGCAGTTTTATGTGTGTAACCAGTGGTGTTAAAAGGGGCGATCCATCTTGAAAAAGAAAAAAAAATTCACGCCTCCTTCGACGAACCAGCAACGGCAGGCACCCGAGGAGATTGCAATCGAGATCCCAGCGTTCCGGAGGCCTACGAACGGGTCCAGAAGGTGGAGACAAGCTGTCCGAGGGTCCCAGCAGCGATACCGGCATCAAAGGGCGACCGCAGGTACCGCAGGCACCAGGGAAGGCTTTCCGCAACAGCTACCGATGCAAGAGCGAGGTTAGTGTGGGAATTTTCATTAATCGACCGTAAGGGCGTGAAACATATGAGCCTACCTGTGTCTCGTGAGCTTCACAACCGAGGGCCAGCATTAGTTTCTGTCCAGGCAACGATAATCAGCCAAAAATCTCAATTTAATCCAAATTTGGAGGTTAGAATGCAAGAAACAAAAGAGTAGGCGCAAACAACGAAGATTCGGTTTTCCTAGAACAAAAGAATGTACACACGCTACCACAAAAGCGCGAAAATCAATCCATAACTCACCTGATTTTTAATTTGCTCATAATTTGATTTTACTAGTCATTTCACAACGCAGAAAGTCGCACAAACTGAAATTTATGTAGGTCAAGGTTAACTGTCAACTCGAGCACCGGCGCAGTGCAGTTTTGATATTAATTCCCAGTGGCGTGCTGCCATTTTCAAATAAATTTAAGGAACCCGACACCTGAGAGCTGAGTTTTCATGTTCTTAATTTTGGAGCTAGCAAATATTATCAATAACGGTTATATGCAATGTTTAAGAGGGCAAAATACCATAGATATTACTAGTTAATTTGGTGAACCCAAGATTAGTCAGTTTAATGTAACATTTACCGATCTTTAAAAAATAATTGGTATGGTAGACAATTTTAATTTAATTTATTTTATTCTATAATAATAAAAACACACATATATCATAGCAATACCTATACTTTTATATCAGTTTAAAACAGTTGTAAAGCTGCTTTAGCAATACTCACACACTCGAATCAGCGATGCTGATTTATTTAACATAACCTCAACTTCCAACATAATATACATATTGCCTGTAACCGTGCGGTCATTGTATTAAATGCATAGGCATACAGTGTGATGATAAAGTTTGGAACATAATTCATAATTGCGTTAATGTTTAAAGAAACGCTCGACCAGGTCAATTTTATTTTTTAAATAGCCAACTTATGACGTAAAAATGTCCCTTATGACGTCACCTATTTCTGAACGGTGACGTCATCATAAGTTTTTGCAACTGACAACCCTTTTTTTCCATGGACCTTCTTACTACTTAAATGATGATGGCAAAAAATCGGTATGGTTACGGCCAAATAAAAACGACCATCATTTTGACATTCTATGTCATTTTCATAAATTTTGGTAAATCAGGCTTTTACTTGACAGTACCTTGACAATTTGAATTGTTATATGTAATTTTTAATTTTTATGTTTTTTAGGTGATTTAATACCAATTCACAATAAAGTAAAGTACTGCCCGGTTTTATTTGTCCGTAACTGTACCTTACATAACAATTTTTTTGAAAAAATAGTATAGTTACTTTAAAAAATGGAAACGACAAACATTAGACAAACGGACTGGCATTTAAGGCAATTTATGAAATTACATAAAATGCCTAGTCATTATATAAAATGACTGAATACACAAAACTTTTTTCTTGTCGCTGTTGTGCATTTTCTATGACCATATATTTTAACAAGTTTTTATTTTATTTGTGCTCTAACTCTCATCACTTCTATTACTAATACCTTTATTAGGTATCTCTTTTCTCGCTCGGGCTACTATCGCAAGGACATCAGTATAAATAAGGCATTGGTGTGGGTTTCTGAAGATATGCACTTCTGCTTTTATTTGTATTTTTCCAATTTAGTTATTTTGGCTGGGCATTGTAGTGTGGATAGTGAGTTATGTAGGTTTTTTCACGTTTTTAATTTTTAATGTAGAGTTTATCCACCGTTGATCTGCAACTTCTAAAACCGCCTTGAATTGTCCTATATCTTTTGAAGCAGAGCTGTTCACTAATTAATTACTTTGTAATTAAATTACTAATTAAATTCCTCTTTGTTTATTGGCCTTGGAATAGAATTACTTTTCAATTACTACATTTAATTACTCAATTACTTTTGTGTAATTAAATTACTCTAAAGTATTTAAATTACTTTATAAGTATTTGAATAACCTGTGGTAATTGAAATTACTCGAGGTAATTGAATTACTTTGTGGCATTTCAATTACTGAATTACTGACCTCGATAGGGTGCCAAATCTCCAGAACGCAAAAAATAAGGTAAGGTCTTATAAAGTTACATATTAAGCAAATCGCAATAGAGTATTCTCGGCACAATATAAGCCTGATTTATTATTTCCTTTGACGAGTCGAATAACAGCAACTTTTGCATTTTGTACTACGCGTGCACGAGTTCTGGTGCGTGTATGTAGGTATGATCTGTAGCTTGTAATAGTGATACTAATATTTATTGTGCAAGACGCTAAAACTATATTTGCGGTAAGTACATTACAGATTACAATACATACGGTACAAATATAATTTAAAATAGCTTCATTAGACGATATTGGTTCGGAATAACTATTTATTCATTTCAATTTGCTTGTTTTAAATGATGCACTAGTATAGGTCTATACTGCCGTGCAAGTGTAACAGGCGTTAAAAGTCCAGAAAAATACGTTTTTGAGTAAGGAATTGAACTAAACGGCCAAAATCCGATAACATTTAAACAGCGTAAAACACATAGATAAAATCTACCTTGCAAAATTCCATGCCTGGTTGACTCAAAAATGTAGTATGGGGTATGGTACTAATACATTGAACATTTTGTAAATTATCCATTCTTTGTCGCTTTCTTGCCGTGTAATGCTCATATGCTGCTTTGTATACTGACACCTAGTGCCTAATTTTTACGGACTGCTGCAGCATGTTAGCTTCGATTATTATTAAAAATCTGGAATAGTGTCTTATATAAATCGTGACTTTCTTATAATTCCGCTCACCTCATCCAACATTACTTCGTTACGTTATACAGGGTGCTGCGTTGACGGACGAAACATACAAAACCCTCATGCGAATTACAAGGCATTCAAATATTGGCTTCTTAATGATTTTACACAAAATTCCATTTAGTATTTTAAAAGAACAGTGCTAGTGACCCAATTTACGTAATTTTAGATATTTTATTGCCCAAAACTTAAAATTAATAGGTATTATTAAAGATAGTGATAAGATTTTGAAATTTGAAGTAAACATATGAAAGCAACCTGAGCAATAATTGCCTAGCGTTGACAGTAATTTTATGAAATACGTATTTTTATCCGTTTCTTATACGGTGTGTTCAAAAACAAATTACATAAGGGTTGGCAATGGAATACAAAGGTAATGTCAACAGCAAGCTTTAGAATTTATTAACTATCGTCACTGTTGTTACTGTCATAAGTTCATATTATACGCTGATTTCATGATTAAAAATTCTAAAAATTGCTGTCTCTAAAGCTTGCTGTCGACTTAAATGTAAAAATAACTTCATCGTTACGTGCTTGAGCAAATGTCTTTTGTTTTTGTATCTGACGTACACATTTTTATTTCAATCAGCCGTTTTCAACTAGGTTTACCAGTCACCTGTCAACTTTCAACAGTCCCTGATCAAAACCAAATCAATATTTTGTTTTAAAATTTCAAAAGTTACCTAACACATTTTTATAGCTATTTGTATTACTAGGGAGGAAAATGTATAATTCGCTCCCGCGGATGTAGTTTAATTATCCAGCGTTAGCGAGAACAGTACCTAATCAATTGTAATCATGCAAGGGAAGAAATGACGTTTTAGTCCAAAGTTATAGGTACATACGACACTTACATTTTATGATGAGATTATCTCTTGTATTCACCTGCATTCAAAAATATTTAAATATGAAAACCAGGAGACTAGTTGATTTACATCACATTGCCTCTAATGGCAACGGCAGTCAATGTATTACATTCCCTCTTACTGCCATTGGAAACCGAACAGGGAACCAAACGTATATTTTCGGGAAACACTTAACAGGCGACAGAAAATGTGATCGTGATAAAAAGCTTAACTTCAGTGATAACCTTTGTGGAAACTAATAAAAAAATATATAAATTTGAACTTCCAAGTCCGTATACCTTCTTACTGAAGGGACTTTATACTAAGGTGTATTAGGTTTAATCGGTTTATTATCGCCTAAGGAATCTATGCCAAATCGGTGTTCCATTTTTTTGGGAAACTCTGTATAATTGTTATCCTTGAATTTATTTATTTACTTACATTTTACATTAAAACAAACTAAAAACGTTTGGTTTTGGTGCACGCTACATGTAGCTATAAGATTTAACTATCAAAAAACCTTCAAGAGTTGCCAAGTATGTAGGTTACTATAGTTAACAAAATATAAAAATTAAGCATTTTTAGATTACGATTACGAATCGACACGACACTAATGATAGTTGCAAGAAAGTTCTACTAAATACAACTACATATAAGTATGACAATAATTTCTATTCAAAGTAATTGAAAAAGTAATTGAAGTTGTACAATTACAATTACTAAGTAATTGGTAATTGAATTACTATTTCCTGTGAGTAATTGAATCTCTGGTAATTAAATTACTGAATTGGGTGGTAATTGGTAATTAGTAATTAATTACTTTTTAAAAGTAATTTGCCCAGCTCTGTTTTGAAGCAAATTATTTTAATCTTGTATTTACTGTTTGTGATAAGATTCCATAGCCCATACGCTATGCTTAGTACGGAGATTTATGGTTAATGTTTACAACATTGTATATTTACTTTTTATAGATCGGCACTATGATATTATTTGACCATTTCGTCGGCAATTTTTCGCATCTCCAGATTACTTTTATTAATTTGTGCAGTCCATCTATTAATTTCTTTCTGCCGTATTGTATTAGTTCAACGAGAATGGTGCCTGCACCTGGACTTTTATTATTTCACTGTGTTTTCAGTACTTCTTTAAGTTCCTCTGGTGTTGGTATTTCTACTAGCTGGTTTTCTAACTGCAATTGCGTCTCCTCTCATTTTTATTTTTTAAATAGTTTTTTATAATAGTCTTTTTCTTCTTCGAATAACATTTTTCCTTGCTTTTTGCATTTCTAGGTTTACTGTTGGCAACCCTACCTTATTTCCTGTAAAATTTTCTGACGTTACATAGTACACAGTTCTAACTATATAGCTTTCTCTCTAGCTTTCCTATATTTATTTTTATATTATTTTGTATTTCTAAGTAAATATATTAATTTTGCTTTTCTTCTCTCTTCTGTAGCGACTTCACATTTTCATCAAAACTATTCTTCTATTTTTTGCATAGTTTTCCTCTTATCTTCTCTACTGAAGATTGTTTCATTATATTCGTAATTGCATTCCATTCAGCTTCTACTGCTTCCTCTTCTCTTCCCTTATCTAATTCTTTTGTAATTTGTTGGATATAGTTATACATTTCTGATTTATTCATCTTTTAGTTCCTCTGTGCTTAATTGATTGCTTCTTTGTTTACCCTTCGCGGTTTTTCTAAATATTTGTTGTGTCACTACTGCTCTCTTAATTAGATATCCACTATCCACGTTAGCTACTCGGCACGTTCGTACATCCTGTATTGGCGGTACGTTATTTTCGAATTAGTCTTCAAGAACTATTTTTACATCGAATTTTGGCATACCATTGTACATTTCGAGTTCCTCATAGTATTGTGGTTTCTCTTTTTTATTGGTGGCTTCAGATGGTACAAGTGCATTTATGATGCTTATTTTACTATGCTTTCTACTTAATCGGAAATAAGTAAGTCGTTTACTTATTTATTTTGAGTCGATCAGAGTATTCTTCATTGTTTTTTATAACAAATCTGGTATACCAAATATATTTAGTTCACCGCCAAAATTAAGTAGATAACAGTAGTTATCAATCTCCGTTATTTGTGAGTCTTTTCTGTTGGTTTCTTCTAGGCCTATTATATCGCTTATATTTTTCTGAGGTTTTAATTGTCTGTTTAATTGCACCTTCGTTGTTGACAACTCTTACATTCCAAGTTGCTATGTGCTTCTTTTCTTTATTTTGTTTTCCCTTCTCTGAATGTTTTTTTGGTCTATTCGGGTTTTCTTCTCTATTCTCCATTGTTATTATTATTTTCGTCTTCATAGTAGCTGCTCATCCCAGACATGTATTTCATTCTAGAAGATATTGTTTTGTATTCTACTTTTACATTTACTTCTCCATTCCTTTTTTTCGTTGGCAATTTTTCTCAGTTTAGCCTGCTGCTTACGTTTATTCCAAGTCAAATCGCTCTTAGTATTGAGATGGTAGGACCCTATAATTTATGTGTTTATGATCTGTTAATAATTTAATAAGGGTACCACCCAAAATATTTTTCGTGTATTCGTATTATCATATCTCAGGTTGATTAAAAGCTACTTGTAAATTGATAGCTAAAATAAATAGTTGTATGCCTTTTATAATTTCGTATTTATCTGCAACTAATCAAATAAAACGCTAGCTCAAAATTTCGGTAAAGCACAGACTCATCACTCGGTTAGGCTCCCCTTTGAATGCATTATTTATTAAAAATTATTCAAGTACGGATCTGTTCGCCGCATTAGCTCAAACGCGCTATTGAAAAACTGAAATTAGCTCAAATGTTAACCAAGATGGTTGCCGTTTACAAGTTGCGTTTAATTGAATGATAAATACTGTGAAATCAGTCAACGTGTTATCGGTAATTGTTTGAATTTTGACTGTTTTCCCGGCATTAATTTGTCTTCTGTTTTAGCACTTGCGGGAACGCTATTTTAACTGTTTTAGGAAGGCGTCCCTTGACTCGCATAACCTCACAATCAGATTCTATTTGCTATTTGAACAACAATTATTCCTCTGGAGCCGTAGGAATTACTTGAATATTGCTCGGTACTATCGCCTTTATGCTGCACGTATATTTCCAAGGTATAACAGCGCTTATTTTAGTGAATTTGGGTACCTGGGTTTGATCCGATTGCCTCGCTTGCAGGAAACGACGCCGTTGCTGTGGGGAAGCTGCTGTAGGCCCCCTGGTGATGAGATATCTGGAATGCGACCTAACGGAGCTGTTCGTTGCCCTGGGATGCTGACCTGGTTGCCCCAATGGTTGTACTCTAGCACGCAGACTTCGAAACTTCAGTTGGATCGTAGCCGATTTGGTACCGGAAGGCACCTCTCGTGGACTTCGAATTTTTGGTGATGGATTTTTATGCAAATACTAGCTTTTGCCCGCGGCTTCGCTCGCGCAGGAAACCTACTTAAGAAAGTACCTAAGGGTTAAGACTTCTTATTTTTTCAGTTTATACTTAAAGTACCTCTTTATATACTACATTAGAGGTTCTGCCTTCAGATGCTAACACGACCAGACTGCTAGGTGAGCTCACTCTAGAGCAGGCCACGTAAAACTGGCCGTGCGAGAAGCAATCTCCCCTAAGATCAATTCCTGCTGTTTTCAGTGACTGACCTTGGGACTTATTAATCGTCATTGCGAAACAGACCTTAAGGGGGAATTGCAGCCTTTTAAATTCGAATGGGTACTCCGTCGGTATAAGTGGTATCCGTGGTATATACACCGATTCACCTTGAGCACAGCCAGTAAATACAATGGCCTCTACCACGTTTTTATGTAAGGCTTTCACACGCAACCTTGTCCCATTGCACAACTTGGGCGGATTGAGATTTCTCAGTAGCATTACTGGAGCTTCCACTTTGAGGATAAGTGTGTGAGACGGTAGACCAGGTGGGTTGAGTGTATTTAGGAACTCCACAGGATAGTGTATAGCATCATCCGTATGCACCACAGTGTCCACAGATTTGTACTGGTACTCTGAACCTTCAAACGACTTCAACAAATTGTCATTAATGACGGAAGCCTGATCGTTCTTAGGTGTCAGAATCGCACGTTCGCACAGCCACTCCGTGGATTTGCTGTGTATGTTGTGAACATCTGGATATATTCGGGCTATTAGGTCGTCAACAGTCGACACAACTGAGGCAAGATCTGGCGGAATTGTAATCTTGCCCTCAGTTTCCGGATATTCTCCGTTTCCTATTTTAAGGAGGAGATCGGAGAATTGTCCAACGCAAACATCGCCTTTCAAGTGCACCCGCATGTTTTTCTTAAGGTGGAGGTTTTTGATTGAGGGCCAAAGATTTGAGGCTTTAATGCAAGCCTTAACTTCGTCAGCTCGAGTTCCTCTCGGCACTATCGGAAGAGTCTGACGGAAGTCTCCAGCTAACAACACGGTGACTCCACCCATCATGTCATTGTTCCCTCTGATATCCTTTAGAGTTCTGTTTAGTGCTTCGAAACCCCCTTTATGCGCCATTGTGCCTTCGTCCCAAACTATAAGTTTACAATCGCGCAGCACTTAGGCCGTATTAATTTGTTTAGAAATGTTGCAGAGTGGAGTTTCGATGTGGATGAGATTTAACGGCAGCTTGAAGGCAGCGTGAGCTGTCTTTCCTCCCTCCAACAGTGTTGCTGCGATTCCTGACGATGCGACGGCTAAGGCTATGCCACGATTACTCCTTACTTTTGCCAATAACAAATTGATAAGGAAGGTTTTTCCAGTGCCACCAGGAGCATCCAGAAAAAAAATTTGCCCAATTTCTTTCTCAATATTGCCAAGAATCTGCTGATAAACATAAAGCTGTTCATCCGTCAGTAACTCCTCATTAGACGACACCACCTCTCTAAGGGCACCGGGGTCATAATTGGTCTCCCTTAGATATTCTGGATTACCGAAAGTTGCTGCAGATCGTTTTGGCTCAGGCAATCCGTATTGTGCCAGGTTTTGTCCTGATTGTGCTAACACTGCATCCTCGATCAATATCAAGCATCTGTTGTACACTTCGTCTATGAGCAGTCGCGCACTATCTTGCAATTCTCTCTCCAGTTGCCGTTTAATGTCTTCCGAGAGACTGCCTTTGTATTTCTCCCAGAGGCTTAAAGGATCGGAGAGTTGGCAGAAAATTAACATTATTGTAAATAGCTCTCGCAGCTTCAAAGGAGAATCGCACAATGCAGCTTCCTCTAAAGTACTGTCCCAATGCTTGTCGTCTTCGAGCAATCCAAGAGCCTTACATGCAGACTGAAATGTTGGATGGAGGATACCATTCACAGTCTTTAAGTCTTCAAAAGATGTCGGTCCTCTAACTTCATGGAGCAGCAGGCGTAGGTGGTAGCACTCGGTGTTGTTTGGATGAATGGTGTAGACCCTACCCAGAACGTGTTCTTTTTTCACTCCGGGCCAGCTCTCTACAACTGTCCCCCTTTTTCTTCTAGAAAATTTTTTGTTGTCCCAGACAAAGTAAGAAGGGACTTCAGAGTACAGCAGCGTCTTAGCATAATTGTCCGTTTTGCAGATTTCAAAAAAAGCTAGCAGCGTTGTCTGAGGTGGACTGTTTATTTTCTCTGACAGGTTATTGGAGGTGAAGTATACACGCTGGCCGTTTTCAAGATGAACAGCGAGATGTAAGACGGGGGGGAACCTTTCATGAATGGGAAAGCTTAAGATCCTCCAAACTGCTTCAGAACTGCTTATGTACCGGCCGCTTTCGTAGATTTTCACCTCATTTTTCTCATTCTCTACAGTAAAGGCCGCTTGATCACTACCCTTGTTGACATACTTACAAATATATTTGATAGACTTAACAGAGCTGCAGTACTCCACATTAATATGACCATTGAAAGTACGTAACAGGACAGGATTGTAAGGCACCACCCAGCGGTTGTCCAACTCAATTTCATTATTTTTTATTGTGTAACCACCGTCAGCTGGAGACCTCCTCCTATATTGCGGATACCCATCGTCTCCTGTCTGTGTGTCCTTGAGAAGTGGTCGAGGATACCTCTTACTACAGCTACCATCTTTCATGCAGAGCAATTTGTGGTTTAAACTACCGCATGGGCCATGTATCATGTTGGCCTTCACAATATCGTAGAGAAGAGGGTCTTTCTCAGGATCAGGTATTTCAGCTCTAATAATGTTGTCGATCTTATCTGGGGTGATACGCTGCTCTAGCCATAGTAAGATGTGAATATGGGGAAGACCCCGTTTTTGCCATTCCACCGAGTATATAAAGCAACGCATCGCCCCAAACAAATTACCTTTGGTTAAAAGAGCCATCACCCTTTTCACCTTAAGGTGGAATACCCTGGCTATAATGTCATGGCGATCATGTGACTTTTGGCCAGGTAAGAGCATATCTGTGATGTCTTTCCATCGGGGGTTACACGTAAATGTGACAAAAAGATCGGGACGGCCGTATTGGCGCACGTACGTCATGGCGTCTTGTGTACGCTCGTGCATATAACGTGGTCCCCCGGTAAAAGATGACGGGAGCACCACCTTTTGACCCAGCTGCTCACCATCAGCGTCCTGCCTCCCTATGGCATCCCGCAGGTGTATGTAACTGTCAGCCCTCAGCTGCGCCTGGTTGTTCTTGATATAGTTCAATCTTTCCGTCTCTATTTTGGCGTACATGTCAACTAAAAACTGACTAAAAAGAGAACGGAAACACAGCAAGTGATTATCTCCTCCTTGTCTAATCATTATAAGAAAAGAATAGAAACTCGCAGCGGAGACTGTCTTTTTAAGTGTTTGCTTGGTCTCAGGATCACGCTGTGGTAAACAAATGGAGTACCCATCCTCACCACGGCAAAACAAAAGCGGATACTGCAGGGCGTCGTACGAACGATGGATCTCACTAATGCGCTGCAATGAGTTATCGTGGCTCTCAAGGATAATGTCTCGTTTCTCAAATTGCTGATCAACCATTACTAAAGCCACCTAATTTGACGTAGGTGCATTGAAGCGACCTCTATGGCTGTCCGGTGGCTTCCTCTCAGCATTAATGACTACTTTGAATGTTTTAGAAGTTGCAGGAACCTTGTCCAGGGCGACCTTTAATTCTCTTACATAGGCATTAAACGTATGTAGCATTCCCTGTAGTTGCCTGACTAAGCCAGGTTTCACATAGGGATAGCTATTGCACCTCAATTGTACTTCTCTGTCGTCTTCGCCAACAAAATATATTTGTAAGAATTGTGGTTCTTTTTGAGGTGCTGGTAACAAACTTCCAACTAAGTGGTATACCTGGCCCTGAACTTTAAAAGTAGGCATAAAACCGTCCTTTATTATTTGTTTAGCACCAAATGAAGTCATTTGAAAGGAACTATTATATTTGCGAATACCGTTCATGAAATGTTCATGGTCTGGATGTATATTCATTATCAAGCTGTAGAGAGGCTCGGGAAGCTGTTCATAAGGCGGTAATTGCACTTTACCAGCGCTACAGCACATGCCGGGTGCCTCCTCCTTCCACTTGAGAGCATTGCACCACCGGCACTTGTTAGTCATGGAACCCAAGATCACGTTGCTGTCGCTTTCATACTCTGTATCGATATCATATGCCATGCCGGAGTGAGCCTTGATCTTCCAAAATCGTCGCTTCCTTTGTACTCGTCTACCAGGATTATTTTGGTCATATCGAGACTGTGACGACCTATGCACCTCAGGGTGATCTCGCTGGTACTGAGCCACAGCTTCTCTATGCACCTCAGGGTGAGCTCGCTGGTACCGAGCTACAGCTTCTCTGTTCACCTCAGGGTGATCTCGCTGGTACTGAGCCACAGCTTCTCTATGCACCTCAGGGTGAGCTCGCTGGTACCGAGCCACAGCTTCTCTATTCACCTCAGGGTGAGCTGGCACATATTTTTTAGAAGCGTTTTGAAGTTGTTTTTTCCGAGTAGCGTCGGTGCATCTGGCACGACGTTTTTTAGAGCATTGGGTAGAAACGGTAAGAGATGATAATTGATACGGAGATGAGTCACAATCTGGTTCTGATGGCAACGGTGAGATAGTAGTCACTTCACTTCTTCTCTTAGTTATCCTCTTGGCGACGACAGGGTGAAGTGAAGAAGAGGGGGCGGACCCGGATGTTGTCGCAGCCACTTCACTACGTACGTATACATCAAAATGGCCACGTGATAGATCATGAGAAAAACGTAGTCGTCCCACGGGATTACCCGCAGTACCAAAACTTACATACAGCTCACCGTTACGGTAAACTTCAAAGACCCATGGAAAGAGTTGCCCTGCCGCTTCCAGCTCACACAAACTACCATAAGTAAAAGGGCGTGACATGTCAATGCAGTATTCAGCGGCACTGGAGTAATTGTCTCCGTTAATGTCGTGGGACATAACGGCAAACTCTTCCCAGTTGGCCACCACATGGCTAACGATTTGATTGCGTACTTCTCTGGCCATCACCTGTGTGCCATACAATAGATAGGAGATGGCCCGAAACAGACAGGCTCCATCTCCCATTATAGGAACTACGGTGTGAGACACCATAGTGTTGTCAGTTTTCAATGATTCAACAGCCATTGTGATAAATGACAAACAAAATCTATCTAAAAAATGTATCCAATGTTTTGAACTAAAAAATATTATAGAAAGAAATAGAAATTTAGAATAACAATTTTCGAAATTCGGAAAACAAAGAATTGCGCTGAAAAGCACAGTTTTAAAAAGATAGTTTTGGACTACAAAGTACTATTCAATTGTACCGTAAACGATCGCAGCGTTTGCGCTAAACGTGTTATCCAGACAAATGTGGCATTTATAATGAGTACGCCCGCCTTCTCGCGCTGCTTAGGTATATACTATACGGGAAGCGACGCGTGCGAATCTGGTGAATGATAATGACCTTTTAACTTTGAAGCAATGGTTTAGTGATAACAATTTTCGAAATTCGGAAAATAAAGAATTGCGCTGAAAAGCAGTTTTAAAAAGATAGTTGTGGACTATAAAGTACTATTCAATTGTACCGTAAACGATCGCAGCTTTTGCGCTAAACGTGTTATCGAGACAAATGTGGCATTTATAATGAGTACGCCCGCCTTCTCGCGCTGCTTAGGTATATACTATACGGGAAGCGACGCGTGCGACTCTGGTGGATAAAATGACCTTTTAACTTTGAAGCAATGGTTTAGTGATAGCAATTACCTACTTACATGCGAAATTATTATTATCTGCTTTTAGAATTAATTATTTAAGGGTTTAAAAGAATAACTATTACTCTACAAATATTTACTGTTGTTTAACTAATGCTTGTTATACTCCACAATGTCCACAAAACACAAAATATGTCTACTCGCGTTAAAACTAACTCGCTTTTTATTGTATACTTGATCCACTAAAACTCTGTCACCAGGTTGACTAAAAACACTAACATGGTCTCTCTGCCAGGCAGAACTAAAAAAAAAACTTAGAGCTGAGACCCAGCTACCCCTTATATAGCTATTAATATTGTTGTAGTTGTAACTTTCTTGGCCTGTAATAACTCGGCAGCGGGCACCCAAAATGGTAACTGAAGGCTTAGAAAGAGTAAGGCCTAACTTTATAACATATATTATATTAGGTATATTTACGGAAATAAGGCAACTTTAAAGCTAAAATATATAATTAATTATCCCCTTTATTCCCTATTCTAAGGGGTCGATTTTATGAAAATAATTACTTATTTTTTTACTGAAGTAAACCTACGGAGGTTCGAATTGAAAAGTCTGTTTAATATTGTTTTCCAATACAAACTCTGAAACCCCGTTTCACCACTATATGGTTTTAATTTTATGTCGTGTCCACCGTCTTGGACTTAAAAATAAATGCCATTTTCGCAATAAACGTCCCAATAAACCTCAATAACGACACCCATATCGATTTTTAGGCTTACTTACCCCATTTCACCCCCTAAGGGGTTGATTTTCGGAAAATTACGAAATACGTATTTGCTTATTTGTTTTTAGGAGTACTCCTAGGAAGTTTCAAGTCGAAATGTCTATTTAATATTATTTTTCCATACAAAATTGGAACCCCCATTTTACCCCTTTAGGGGTTGAATTTCAAAGTTGGACTTAAAAATAAATGCCATTTTCGCAATCAACGTCCCAAAAAATCTCAATAACGACACCCATATCGATTTTTAGGCTTACTTACCCCATTTCACTCCCTAAGGGGTTGATTTTCGGAAAATCACGAAATACGTATTTGCTTATTTGTTTTTATGAGTACTCCTACGAAGTTTCAAGTCGAAATGTCTATTTAATATTATTTCTCCATACAAAATTGGAACCCCCATTTTACCCCTTTAGGGGTTGAATTTCGAAATATCCTTTCTTATTCCTTGTATACATCATAAAGGGAACCTCTGTGCAAAATTTCAGCTTTCTAGGTCCAAGGGTTTGGGCTGGGCGTTGATGAGTGAGTCAGTGAGTCAGTCAGGACTTTTAGAAATATATATAAGATTACCACAGGTACTCCGAATTGCACTGATTAAAACGACGTACTTTTTATAATAAAATATTAACATTTATCGCACAAAATTCAGTTTTAAAGGAGAGCACATTTACCACATCAATCAGCATTAATTAATTCATTTGTCAACCTTCATTAATTTTTTTATAAACAAAAGCTAGTTACTTTCAAATAAATTTGGGATATTAACAAGGTTCAAAATATTACCTTTTAGCAATAATTCTACTTAAAATTATGATTTTGTACACTAATACTATATCTAAAATAATTATGTACATTTATATTAATTTAGCTTGTCTATTTTTCACTGCACGTCTTTTTAATTAGCGTTTTAAAAGTTCAAATGTTACTGCACTGACTAAAGTATTTAATTCGCGCATATCCTGCACTGTTTGATTTTCATTCACAATTTTAAATTCATATGTGCTTTCTTTTCTGCAAATCCTATAATCCTTGCCTTTGATTCTTACGGTTTCTTTCAAATGCTTTAATGCCTTCTTTCTTATATGCCCGTTGCATGTTCTTAAGCTTATTTATGCTTCAATCACCTTTCTTATAAAACCCTGACTGGATTTCACCATTAAAATATGCCTGAGTTCTACGCTTCATTCCCTTGTGTTCGCTATCCATCTTGTAATTATTAAATTTTCATCCGGCTTGGCCTATACATTTAGCACAAACCTAATTAACTAACCGAACTTACATTCAATTTGGCTCCCTATGCGAAATGAGCTTTGCTTACTGCGTTTATTAATTATTATTCTGCAATTCCTGGCATCTCATTACAACTGCATTCATTTTTTGGAAAATTGAAATTTTAGCTTTGCAGTTATATAAGATATCTCACTCTGAGCTTTCATTAATTTGGCAATGCTAACAGAGTTGATTTATAGGGTTTAAAACCATAGCAATATATTGTAATGATTATGGACAGTGACTAAAAAAAAATAGAAAAGTAATTGATGATAGAATATCCAATTAGTACAGTTTAGTTAAAGTATTGAAGTGAAATTTCATGTATGATTAATTGATTAAAAAGCATATCTTATGTTCAAACTTATGTGTGATAGTTTAAATTTAAGAAGGGAATATTTAAGTTAATTATATTTTATAACAATTCAAATAATATATAATAGTAATATTTTTAAGATGTAACCATATAACTAAAATAATAGTCGTAGTTCTGAGAAATGGGAAGAATAAAAGTAACAACAATTTGAAAAATGTAAATAGAATTATTTAAAAATATAAATTGGTTAGTATATCTAATAATAGTATTATTAGATAATTTTACATAAACGCTGCAATTTAAGTAAAGGAAAAGAGATTTAAGTGAAAAAATATGTAAGCAATCAAATGATATTAACTGAAAGTAAATATTGCGAAAAAGAAGGTTGCAGAGGATATTTCAAAGTACAAGGGAGATGTTTCATGATATAGTTAGAGAAAGAGGGATTTGTTTGGTGATCTATTGCTGAGAATAACAAAGAGCTATTTGGAAATAAATTGTTGAGAAGAGAGGAAGCTGTTTGCTGACAAATTATGAACGAGAGAAGTTTGTTAAGTGGTACATTAGTGAGGATACTGTGGGTTAATATCTTGAAAAAGAGCATGCCAGAGTCAATGAAAGTGAAGATGAAGAATGATTAGTAGAAAAGAAGCGATCTTAAAAGGTAAGCAAGTTAAGAAATGACACAGTTGTATGAAATAAAGAAGAAGTGTTGTTTATTGCATATTTGAGATGAAGTGTTTATTTATTTATTTATTTACATCAATAAAACGGGGCATGCCCAATTACATTATTGGTGGTTCAGGCCTCTTACTGTATATACTAGTAGAATATAAAAATACAAATCAAAATCAAATAAAAATAAAAATGAAAATAAAAAATACAAACTACAAACTAAAAAGTACAAACTAATAACTAAAAATTCTAATTTTGAAACTAATAATACATAATTACAAATTAAAAACTAAACATTCCTACTACTGGTTCGGGTTTCGTAGACCTGGCTGCAATCAAACTTTATTATAATAGAATTTATTTATATAAAAAAAGATACAATATTGATTTTAAATTCAAGCAATTATATTTAAAGTAAGCTAAACTAAACACATGTCCCAAACTGAGAAAAAAGAGAATCATAACCTCATGATTAATGACTGAGCTAAATGATTGAATATTCATTATTTATATCTATTTATAAAGGGTTAAAAAGTATTTCAAATAAGTAGGTATATAAGAATTAGGTATTTTGAATCAAAGTGAGAGTGATACCAATACATGAAATTTTATGTCATAGTATTTTATATGGATTTTGATAACACATATTTGAGTATTTTAATAGATTTATATTAAATAAATGAAACGATATTCTTGCAATACATTTTGGTTTCCTTCAATTTGTCCTTGTTTACCATGGTGCCTTATTTATATTATCAATTCTTCATCCCTGTTATGTCAATTGATTGCCCCTCTTTGTTCTTGAATGCTTTTATCCACTTCCCCTCGGTTTCCAGTTTAATTGTATCTTTTAGGAACTTCTGTAAAACTGTAAACCCGTTGCTTAAATTTGTTAAAATACTTTTAATTCTTTAAATGAAATGACATTCCCTTAAAATGGTAGAGATAATAATTGCTTTCAACAGAATGGTGCGCCGACTATATAAATATCATTTTAGAATACATATTGACCTGTTAATTATTTAGTTAAACCAAAAAATTCGATTAGTGTTTCCTTAATTTCGATAATAGTGTATAAGACAATCAGATCAAACCAAATCAAAAAGGTTAGTGGCAGATCGAAACCACCATAATTAAGCGATCGGGGAGTTGCTAAAAACGGGATCGCCGACTTGCCACCGGCATTCTTTAAGCGCTGCTTGTATTAACCAATTCTATGCATTTATAGCAACATACGTGTAACAACTGCCTTTTATCGGCAATGTAATTTTTACTCTGTAAAAATTCGTTCTAATATAACGCCGAAGCAGCAGCTGGTCCGGTTTCTTGTTTCTATTACAGCCCGTGAAAATACACGGAACAGGGTGCAGTTGCAGCAAACCTGTAATGCATAATGAATATGAGCTCAGATACGCACTAAATTATTTTTTATAGCGCACCACGTGGCCACGCCGATATTTACGTGTTGAAATCTATTAATAGGCCTTATTTAAAGGGACGACGAAGAAATAAGCGAAGTGCTCGCTTCATACTTACTGCTTCAATACCATCAGTATTCCATTTTGGTTTTTTAAATTCAAATTTAAATTTAGCTCCATATATTTTTTTACACAAGAAAGACTAGTAAGAATCACCAATAAAATTTCCAAAATCCAGCCCTGTTTCATTCGTAGAATTGCCAACAGGCGGTTTCTTTGACCGCAAGAGGTGACAAGGGGCGCTTTCCATAATGGGACGTACAAGAGGTCGCCCTTAACACGATATCAAAAAATAAAAAGCAAAAGAGAGTAATGTGGCAGAGGCCAGCTGATTTAACTACTCAAAAGCACGTGCCTGGCTGTCGTTTTAATTAAGTTTCAATTACTGCGATAAAGCTGTAGTTTTATATTTAAATGAAACGTTCCGATAAATTAATTTTAGTGCCCTTTGCACAGTTTGATTGCAAGCAATTGCTTATCGAAAAGTTACTGTGGTCTTATTTCCAATGCGGACGAAGGCTTACAATGACATAATTGCGAAAATTATTGCTTATGTAAATGTATCACAATTCAAGAAAATCTTTTTTCACAGATTGGAAACGGAAATATCCAAGGCAAAAAGTAAAAGATATTGTTTAAAATACCAAAAAGTGTGTATAACAAATCAGTTTACAGTTTATGGATTCTCGCCTGACAGTTAAATTAAACAATATAATTTGTCAAACACATCCAATAAAATGAATGCAATAGTATATTATATCATGATGGATTAAAGTGCACCATTTAATCCCGCGAGTGGAGTTTGTTGCCTCGAGGGCAACTACCACTCAAGGGATTTAGGCACTTTAGTCCCGAGGTATATACGCTATTTTTTGCACTTTTGGGAACATTATCATCAAACATTTCCAAAATTTGGAATCTGTCAAACTGACAATTACAATTTATTTAAAACTGAAATGCATCAGGTCCTGGATAGTCTGAATCAGTGGGCAGTACTGAAGTGTATTGTCAGTATATGTCAAATTTGAGATTTGCAGGTTAAGTTTTGCGTCAGTGTGTGTCAAATGACAAACTAAACCTAACCTACTAACCTCGTGTGTACATAAATTTACCATAGTTACGGTATCATTTTTACTTTAGTCCCTAGGGATTAAATGAGCAACTTTAGTCCCTGTTTACGGGGACTAAAGTATCAACTAAAGTATCAACTTTAGTCCCGGAAGTGCAAAAAAATAATAATTGAATATAGACAGCTGCTTGTTAACTAAGTTTTAATATACAGGGTGGCAGAGCTACGATGACGACTCTTAATTTTTATGCCGATCAACCCAAATCACATCTACCACAGCCACCACAATCAATGAGAAAAAATAATATGAATGGTCAAGTATATCTGTGAATTGCAGAACTAGCACAAACTGTCATTAATAAATCTTAGATGTAATTTGGCTGTCATAAGCCCAGCAGTAAGAGTCGTCAGCTTAGCTAGACCACCCTCTATATACATGGTGAAAAATCTTAAATCGCCTCCTCTCCTTCTTCTTCTTCTTCTTCTCCTACCTTTTTGCCATTTTAGGCGTCGGATTTAGGACTCCGTGTCCTCTTGAATCCATTTCTTCTATTCTTCTATGTTTCTCGCTTATATTTTCATGGTATCTGTTATCTTCGTACCCTTACTAGTTCTACAATTTGCTTAATCCAGCAGCTGATTTATCTGTATTGACCCTTGAAGCCCAACCACCATCTGCGCTAATTGGGTTGTTTGTATACTATTTTAGTGCCAACTAAATTGAAACGGCTTTGCCTCGGGTTATTTCTAAGCAACGCACTTTCGGTATTGTTATTTCTCAAAATTATTGTGGGTGATTATCACTGCCCTTAGTAAATTATAGCTGATACGTTCTTACATATATTGCAAACCAATCCAATTTCATTATTTTTAATCACGTGAGTCAGTTTGACAATTCAGATTACACATGAAGTGAAAACGACCCTAGGGTGATTTTCAATCACCATAGAAACTACCTAATTAAAATTCAGTAGTATCCTATGACAAGTTAATGGCACTGTAAATCTAAGTCAAATTCGAGGTTAGGTTTTGCGTCCGTCTGTATCAAAACTGACGCAAAACCTAACCTGCTAACATCGAATGTGACATAGACTTACAGTGTCATATTATTATAATGAAGTGTCAAATCAATTTGTCAGAAAAATGGCTTCTCGATTCGGTAAAAATTATTTATTTATTTAAGAACTTAAAGTGATAAATCCTTACGATTTTGACAAATAATATCGCTTAAGTGCGTTACCTTTAAGATAGCTGACAACTTCATGCAGAAACCAGCTATGGTTATTGTTAATTTTAATAATGTTAATACAGTTGTTATTGCGTTTTGTTGCTTAGCAATAAAGTTCTATACGTATTTACTGAATTTACATGAAGATAATCGTGCTTCTCAAGCAGTGGAGATGTATATTTGTTTGAATAAAGTGTTCGATTTAGTTTAACGTATGTAGAATACAATATAAAATATAGCTAATATAATTTTTATCCTCGTTGAAACAACTTTCAAATTTGTTAATGCCCCTTAAATATTCTTTAAGTCGACCCTTAATCCTGATAAAAAGATCTATTTCGTATAACTTCTAACTTCGTTAACAATTATTTTCTTAAAGTAATGGTAAATGCTTTTATTGTTCATTGAAATGTTAAACAGTGTTTAACACGATCGCGTCCTCGAATGTTAAGATACATTTAACATGCATCCACTCATTTAACATGCATGCACTCGCGTACTCGAATGTTAAGATACATTTAACATGCATCCACTCCTTTAACATGCATGCACTATAGCAACATCACACATATTCATGTTAGTCCGATTTCGATTTAGCAATTTTTAGTAATTACTATTGATTCAAAATTATTGCCTCGATGAAATAATAGTTATTTACTATACAAGTGGGATAACAGCATCACTAATATACGTGTGTGTAAGTTACAAACGAGTGCGTAGCACGAGTTATGTAAGCACACAAGTATATTAATGATGCATTATCACACATGTATTGTACAAAATTTTATCTACGACTGCCTAAAATTGAGAAAAGTGCATTAAGAGAAATGTCAGATCTGTCATTTTCAAAAATATTTTAGTAGGCAAATGTCATTATGTCATTCATTTGACACTATTTCAGTTACGTAATGAAGTCATTACACAACTCAGTTGCGTAATGAAACCATTACATAACTGAGTGGTGTAATGAGCTTCATTACCTAACTGAAATAGTGTCAAATGAGTGACGTAATGCGTTACTTATCCCACTGGAGTAGATAAACTAATGAACGCATCTCGAGGGGTAATAGTCTTAACATGTCTCACATAAATTACCACTTTTGCTTCGCTGCGCTCGCTCGAGTGGTAAAAATATGCTCGAATGTTAAGACTGGGTTACCCCTCTTAATACGTTAATTACTATTATATCTCGTTAAAACAACTTTTATCTTATTAAAATAACTAGTAAAACTGCAACGACTAAAACTTGTTTTAATGATATTTATTTCGTTATAATCGTTTTAGATTTTATTAAAACTGCATCTAGACTTAAATCGATTTTCAATCCTGTTAAATTGTCTATGAATATTGAATTTCAAAAAATGTCTTGAATGCTGTTAAACTGGCGTTAAAGTTTATCCAAATGGAAAAATATTACTCATAGGGTTTTGAATCTTATAAAATCTTGCAAACTGGTTAAATAGGCTTTAAAATTCATTTAATGACAAAATATCGCTTATGCTGTCTTGAATATCGTTGAATTCTTAGATCCGGTTAAAGCTACCTTAACGTTTATCAAAATGGAAAACAATTGCTTATACGGTCTTGAATCTTGTTAAAATGTTTTATCCTCATCGGTTGTTATAGACTAGGGACCAAATTAATTGTGGTATCGTTAAGAGCTTCATTACCGCACTCTTTTCTTATAAAAAAATACATTGAACCAAAATCTATTGATAAAGATGAAATTATCGAACAATACATGTGGCACATAACAAAACTCGTTTGATTGCAGCAAAACTCGGCTCACCGCCTCGTTTTGGGCAATCAAACTCGCTTCGTTGGGATGGTCATAATCAAACTTGTAGAGTTAATATCTATAATGTAGTTAAAATTGCCTTCGTTTTCTTTAATACTTTCGGCTTCTCTATTTCTCCTCCTTGTTCTTCATTTGTCGGCGTTAATTTTCTTCGCTGAATAGCATTGTTTACGTACGTCTATCATCTCGTTTTTGTCTACTTTGAATTCAGCCATAAATGATCAAAAATAGAGAAATATGATCACTTCAACCTTCACTAACAAGTTAAAGTACTTACCAAAACCAATAAGAGAACTAACTTCGGATATCTAATAAATAAAGAGGGATGGAAAGAATATATGAAGGAATTGTTCCATGAGTACCGAGAAGAAGCAACAAAACCAGATAGAATTACGAGATCATCAATTACTATAGAAGCGGTATTAAAATCAATAAGCTCAGTTAAGAGCAATAAAGCAGCAGGATAGAACAACACTCTTGGAGATCTTCTTAAGTTAGTAAATGAAAGAATATTCATACAGTGCACATGCTTAATATAATAATGGATATCTGACAACTGCCAAAAGATTTGACCAGAGCAACGCGCATACCTTTATCAAAGGAAGCGAACTCTGATAAACGTGAGAAATACAGCACTATCGGTCTAATGAGTCACACCTTAAAAGAATTCCCCCGTGTCGTTCATAAACGTACGTATCTATCGGAAAATAGAAGATAATTTAACAAAAATAGAAACAGAAAATTTAACAAAACTTGAGGAATGGTATGGGGTATAGGCACAAGAATATACAACTTAATATAGAAAGCACGATGATTTAAGTATGACGTGTATGCATGTTTTATTTATTTCGAGGGGGCTTTTTGGAGAGATACTAATAATACTAACGCACGAGGGGCTAAATAACCAAGACATTGATAGTTATTTACTATACAACCAGTGTTATGTTGGTATTGCCAACTAGAGAATACATTTGCCCCCACGTACCGTAGGCCGAGTGGAATAATTTTTCGTGTGGGCAATACCTCGTAACACTACGTGTGCAGTACATTTATCCACACTTCTCAATAAACTCAAAAGAAGCGTCAAAATCAAAATGGTTATTGTTAATCACAGTACCTGTTTATTTTCTAAAACTCACTAGTTGAGTTATGGTAATCAAAAAGTCACTTGTTTGTAATTTTGGTATTGGGATTGTTAAAATCGTCATAGTTATGAGCCGTTTATTGAGAGGTATTGGATAATAGCTATTTACTATACAAGTAGCGTTATGTGGATATTACCGATTAGAGAGCAGTTTCGCCCACGAGGCCGTAGGCCGTGTGGGCTAATTTTCTCGTGTGCAGTACAACATTTTATCCACACCTCTCCATAAACTCAGAAGAAGCGTCAAAATCAAAATTGTTCTTTTAAATCACAGTACCTGTTTATTTTAACCTTTTCGGTTGCCAGGTGGTATCGGAACACATGTGGCGTTAAACATTATTGCGTACGCTAAAACTCACTGGTTGAGTTATGGTAATTATTTTATTAAGAGGTATAGGATAAAATAATAACTTCTACTATCCGCTTAGCAGATAACAAACCAGGTAGGCAAAGGGGTGCGACAGGGTTGAGTACTGGTTCCTCTGCTATTTAATTTATATACAGAACCACTTCTCGACGAAGCTCTAAATGCGATAAATATACGAAAGTATCTTGGCGAATGAAAATGTGATTTATAATGCTGGATGATACAGTATTGTTTGTCAATGGTGCTGAGGGATTAAAGAATGAGTGAATGATATTAGCGATTAACATCGATGAAACTGTGGCGATAATAAGTAAAAACAACAGAGATCGATGCTTTGCTAACCGTAAATAATTGCAAATGGTAATAACGATATTGAATTTAGGCTGCACTTTAACTGAAACATTGGATCATTCTGAACGAGTTTGGGGAAAGGAAAGAGAAAACAAACGAGATAAAGATGTTTAAAATGCATTGTCTTGGCTTTTTCTTTTAAAAAGGGTTAACTTAATTGACGCTTGAGGTTGGAATTAAATTATAGTATTACTTTTAAATATATAATTAACAATTCTGCGTAAACTGAAGGGCTTTAAAGCATATTGTTCAGTCACTAGGTCGATTTTAGTGAAGTTCCCCTCAATAGACCTTTTTGGACTTTTTGTGGCGATTTTAAAGAAAGTAAGTATTAATTCAATCGAAAATAGTACGGTTATTATGTCAAAATATAAATGTCAAGCGGGAAGTTACTGATATATAATACCGAATTTCCGATAAGTAAGTCGGTTTTATAACAAAGTTGCGTTGAATTATTGGAGTACCATAGGAAACATTTGTAAAATTCACACAGTTTGCTTAGACAAGACAAATCGTAAAACTTAATTACAAATACATACACCGATATAAAAGTGGATACAGTTTAATTGACTGCAGTAGGTACATTTTTATCAGTAGTCAATTTGAGTTACAAACCATACTGTTTCTGTAGAAATTCTTTGTTCACAGTCTTTATACAGTAGTTTTTATTTACATTTGGTGGCGGATTTACATAAATTGTTAATCTCTCTCTCTTCTTCGAATGAAAGAAATAATAAATAGAAGAATCAGAAATTTGTAAAATGCAAATATGGTCCATAGTAGTAAAATTGCCTAGTTTAATTAAATAACTGACAAGAACTAAGAATCAGGTCAGGAATAACCGACACTTTAAACCACCCAAACACCAGCTAATCTTATTTTCACATTGTAGAAGATCTCCCACGTGACAACTAAATCCATATATCGCTTAGTCTCCTACTAAGTGTGCAACAAGTGTGGGCCTGTCATTTTTTCTATGCAGCCCAGCCTGTTCAATAACTCATTAATTCCCCGGTATTGCTCAGTGCTTTGAAGCAGCTCTGCAAAGAGCAACGACGAGTGGCACCTAACGAAGCGGATGTAAGTCGAATTTGTTTTATAGGAAGGCATTTCCGTTTTGCTGTGATACAAACACCTTAATGCGGTGGTGCTGTCATATCTACATTTTATCATATGCGTAGCATGTGTGCCGGACCACTTGCCGCCGTAGAGGTGGCTTAAAATTATCAATCTTGTACAGCTGCTTTGTAAAAAATTACCACAGATAAAACGCCGCTCGTGTACAATGTCTATTTTAATTCTGCTTGCTTTTTAGACATCCTCGTTACTTCATTATTTTCATGAGTTAATTTAAGGCAGTCTAAAAATTTGTTTTACGTTATTTTAATTGCTATAACAAGAACTGGCTGCTAGTCCTCTTAGATTAATAAAATTGTTACGTCAGTAATAACTATTGTATTTTGGACTTTTAAAAAAGTTGAAAATCGTTGGCAACAGACTAGGTTTATTGTTTTCAGTCTTTAATTATATTACTTATTATTTTAATTTAAATCAGAATAAAATGGGAGACTAAGCTTGATAAAATTTCTTTGTGATTTCTGTCATCTCTGTCAGTTTTATTATGATTTTTACACATTTCGAAAGTTGTACGATAGTTTTTACAAAAAGAAATTTATCAAAACTTCTAATCGTTAGGTTTTTACTGCCGTTGTCACCAACAACGTATAAAAGGAGGTCTACAAAAAAGACCAACTTCAAGAACAGAATCGTGTGTGTTTAATATTGACGAATTATAACTTGTTTAAATCGCTTTCGACAACAATTTACCAATATGCTTTTTGTGGAAACTGATTTTTATAGTGTGGTACTGAACACTGTACTATAACTCTGAGAAAGTAGCGATGTTAATCGTAAAGAAAATAGTGGTAACCAACCTTTAGCCTTTAGAACAGATGTAAATTAATAGAAAATGTTCAGCAAGTGATGCATGATGAACCTACAAAATGATCTACCTCAAGTAACAGGTCTGTCTAGCAGAATAATATCTCTTCCCATTAAATATGTAAGATTTCCAGTGTTGTACTTGATCATAATAGGCGTCTTTCTTATTTAATCTCCGAGGTAATAAAGATTTATTCGACATTTTCCCTGAAACTCCTTTGCATTATTTGAGGATTGGTGTCTGCTTCCCACAAAGGTCGCTGCCTACCTCTAGCTGCAATGGGCTCAAATTACACTGCTCGAAACTCGTACATAATTTCGGAAAAACCACCCAACACTCGATGCACAATTCAAACATTTTTTATACCTCCGCAGAGGTGCTACGAATTAATGCATCATACTACAGCCTACCCAAAGAATATAAAATTAATTTCAAGCACACTGAATTGGGGAAAAGGTATTTATTCAGGCATTAATAATTATTTATTAGAAACCTAAATTAACACATTTCACAACTTGGCTTCCTTTTCGCCAATTGTTATTTTCTTTGATCTTATATTCTTATACATTATTTCCAAGCCTGCTCTGATTACATTTTGTTGTTCAAATCAAGGCTAACACTATTTTTAATACCCTTTTACAAATTATTAAGGCCAATGTTATTTTATACAATTTGCAAAAATTAAACTAGCAAATTTCTGGAGCATGTTATAAAATAATATTTGATAGGCTTGAAATGTTATTAATTGCTATTATAATCATTAAGACTTAAAATGTGTCCATAGGAGTATTAAAGAATCCAATCATACCCATGCACTTAAAAAAGAAGGCGTTTAATACCTGTATACTTGCTATTATGATTTACGCAATGGAAACTATGACATTGACAGTAAAATTTGCTGATAAGCTGAGAACAACACAAAGAACCATAGAGCGAATGATGCTGGGGATAAGTCTAAGAGTTTACGTTACTAATGCATAGATAAGACAAACAAAGGTGTAATATGTCATAAGTCACAATACGAAGGTTTTGAATCGGTAAGAATTACATATGTTCTTCAAATTTAGCATTATATAGAAAGCTCTGAGTTATGTTTATTTATTTATGTTTTAAAAAAGCATTTAATAATACTTGTGCGTTCTGCAGAAATTGTCGCTATTACATTACCAATTGGTTACTGGCCCAGAAAAGTAGAAAAGTGGATATAGAAAAGTGAAGTGCATATTATTTTAGCTGAAGAAGCAGTTAAGACGGGGCACAAAAATCTTATAAATACAAATGGGACATGAAGAAAAATATATTTATGCAAAGTTTTCTCATACTGTGATTTGTTTGTACACACGTTGTAGTGATAGAGCACAATCCAAGTATAATGGAAGAAATACAAAGACAGATAGATGTGTTGCAGGCATTTTCTCGTCGAGCGAGGGTTCTGGAGTTGTATAGAATACATAGAAAGCACCGATGGATTAGTAATTTGGATGCCATTGTCGCCACAAAAATTAACCAAAAAGGTAACACAGCAAAAGAAGCTTTAAAGATATACTTCTTGTACGACGTATTTCAATCTTGTGGCATACTTGATTTGAAGAATTTAAATCCGTTTGTAGCCCGCTTGATCATGTCACATCTATCATTGCATAGTTAGAAAGCATAGGTGAAGGAATGGATTCGGACTACATACAAAATTTTAGGAGAACTTCCAGAAAGTTTTCTTCTGCTAATCCTAGGCATACCATGTTTTGTTACAAACTGGCTTCTTCAATATAATGCAAAGCACAGCGGGCCAAACTAAGAAACTAGTGCATTTTATGAGCAAGGAAAATTACAACAAAACAAACAGTTTCAACGAAATCAGAAAGTATAGGGCCTCGCTGATTAGGATGTAACAAATCATACCTATTAAATAATCCAGAACAGTACAGGCCGTTTACACGATGAAAAGTACCATGGTCGCAATCAACCGTTTCTATTTTCAGGGTTTTGTAAACAAACTTCCCTTAACTTTTAATAGCGATATTATCACAGAAAACAATTACTTATTATGCCTATTACTTGTGTTTTTTAAAACTATTGACTCAGCTTCGAAAGCAAGTACATTTTGTTTAATTTAATATCTGGGTAACTGAAAGCTCCCAAAATTGTACGGCATACGCTAAAAAGGCGTGCTTTTAAAGTTTAGGCTACATAACCTACAAATTTTCAGATTTGGCTACGTTTTACAAAGGTGTGGTAGTTACACTGAATTGGGAACTATGGTATTCCTTTCGCTATTTTCAGGTATGCTGATCAACAATGAATTACACGAACGATATAGTTGCACGCGTATTTAAATTGAAACTTGACCGTCTCAAACACAAATACTACACAATCATCTTCTTGGACGTGTACTTGCTTATGTTTGTGTAACAGAATTTTAAAAATCTGGTGTGATACACTCACACAACTTCCTTTTACAGTGATCTTATAATTAGTCAAAAAGTTCATTTTTAATTTTTAACCATTTGTTAAAAATTTTCAAAAATTACGAATTCTACAAAAACGGTACAAAATCGAGTGTTAGTTGAAGCAAAGATTACAGAATAAATATAAGATGGGTCACTCTGCCAATCGGAGCGTTCAAAGACGGTTTGCCGCCAGTCCTTCACAGTCCTTATCGATCGCCCGGCATACGGGCATACAACGTAGTGAACGGCGAGTTGTCGGCGCACGTGTTTGTTGTCGGCACACGCGTTTGAAGTGCAATTTCGTTTGTAAATGCCGCAAGTGACCCATCTTATATTTATTCTGTAATCTTTGGTTGAAGAGACAAATTTTCTCTAGAATTTTAAGGTGAATTCAAAAATGTAATAATATACCGGGTGTTTTATTTAAAATAGGAGTTAATAAAAAAAATAGAAAAAAAAAACAAAAGAAACCCACTTTAGAAGTATTCAACTCGAAAATTACCTATCTCACATCAATACACATTAAAAGTGCAAGAAAAATGTAAAGTTTAAAAAAAATCGTTAGAGCCGTTTTTGAAAAAATCGAAAAAAACTGAAAAATTACAAGAGTAAACACCTACTTCCGGTTATGCGATTTTCTTAAAAAGCTTGCTGTCTCATCTACATAGTACACAAAACTTATATATGAAGTTTTAACGCCATACCTCTTTTCGTTTTTGAGATATTCTGTTCACAGACACACAGACAGACACACACCCAGACAGACCAATGAAAAAAAAAAAGTTTTTTGGGATCAGGGGACTCTAAAACGTGAAGATCCGTTGAAAACTCAATTTCGAACTTTTGGGGTGAATCCAATACTTCCTTTATAGTAAAAGGAAGTAAAAAAGGGGATTACCACATTGTCACATGCTTTTAATTCTTGCAGGTATTTATAAAGATACTCTTCAAAACTTTGAATACTTACAAAAAATTACATTTTAGTTACGAACTGCAGAAGACGTATATAGAATTGTAACATGTCAGCTGTCATTTGATGATTTGAAAACCATTAATGACCAAATTTACGATACATTCCTTGAAGCTGCCAAAGAAGCCGGTTTATTGTACTCCCAATTTACTAATACCTGCTCACAACGGACGGATCGAAAGCCAGCGTTTACCTTGATGGAACCCAAATCGAGCAGGTTCCAATGTTGAAGAAAGTGGCATCGACGGCCGACGTTTACAGCAGCATCGGGCAGGCAACATCAACATTCGCCTCGCTCAAATGGTGCGTATGGAAACGAACAAATACTACCATCAAAACGAAAGTACCCTTATACCAAACGCTGATCCTTCCTATTCTTCTTTATGGATCGGAAACGTGGACATTGCTCAAGACGGACCTTGACAAGCTTGAGGTCTTCCAAATGCGATGCTTGAGGCAAATTCTCGGTGTCTCGCTCCGCGACCGCCTTCGAAACGAAACAATTAGAGGAATATGTGATCAACAAACACTGATAGGAGAACAAATACAAAAACGTTGACTACGATGGTTCATACGTTTAAATCACTATTTTAAGGGCGTTTGTTTTTTATCCCTTGAAATAAAGCATCTTAAAGGGTTTAAATTGTTTTTATGTTCAAACACGCACATCTGAAAAACAGTTGAACTTAGAAGTATCAAGTAACATATCAAAAAACATCTCATTAAAATTATTATATATTAAAAATATACAGGGCGTTCCATTTGAAAAAAAATCGAAATTATTAAATTTGCAAATATTGAGCACCCTGTATAAGATTAATACCCAGATCCTCCATTTTGCACTTGAAAGATAGTTTACAAAAATCATAATTTTTTGATAACGTTTTCCTTCATTCAATTGTTTTCTGTCGCTTACGGCAGCCGCCTGAAGTTGAGCATTTTTTTGCATAAAATCGTTAATATCTCCAAAACAGTTGACGTTAGACCCATGCAACTTTATATGAAAATGATAAGTATTTCAATACAAAACTTTTAAGCTACACAAATATAGGGCATTCTATTTTAAAAAAAAAGTAAGTTTGATTCGCCATACTTTTTTGCGACAACCTGTATAATCAAAAATATTTTAGTAATATGCACCACTTTCGTACCTACAACTTTTATATACACAATATTCATGTAAATCTCATAGTTTTAGAAATATCTTCCACCCCCGCTTCGTTGCCGGACAGTACAGTAAACATTGCGCTTCCATACTTTGACCAAAATTATTTAAAAAGATATTTTTGTCAACTACACGGAAAAATTGCATGTTCAACACTAGTGATGGGCTTATTCGAATCAAAAATAACCTTTTATCCGGTTATTGAAATAACCTGTGTAACTCGGTTTTCGTTCCAAGTAATCGAATCAAAAATAACCTCAACCTGATACGTACTTCGTGCCGCGTCTCAGCGACCCGAATTTCTGTAAATAATCATAACTCATAAATATAACCTTTTCTACTATGTACTTGATTGACCCAAGTGAGGCTCGCCGCAGATTGTTGATGTTATTAAGACATTTGATACTCCTAGTCGACGAGTTAAATTTATGGGACATAAAGTTGTGCTACGTATAACGGGCCAACGTTGCCGCAAACAAAAACTAAATAGCGTGTTCAATCCCCTTAAAGATAACGTTCTGCTGAGTCAGGGATTTGCCGAAGCTGTGTTTATCACGGCCTAAATTTTTGCTTCGAAACGCGGTTGATTATGCCTAATAAGGGATAAACAAAAAGCGAAATAAGATTTTCCAATATCGTAACAGATTTATATTTAATTTTTAATAACGGAGCAGTTGGGACAAGAAGTGGATTTCGATGTTGAAAATTTTAAGTGTGCTTCCTTAGAACCGCGGAAGGCTGCCTACTAGAGAATTTTAGGAACTAAAAATAGATTCAATAGATACTTTGTATTCGCATATTTATAATTTCTTTATGATTAGTATTGATATAGCTATTCTCAATGGTTTAAACTCCTTAGAAATCAAATAAAAATCATTTATACAATTATTATAATTAACGATTAACTGAGTTCCTCTGCTATCTGCAAGTTACGATGCCGATGCAGATGACGGTGAACCGCCAACCGGCAAACCGGCTGACTTAATCGAAACGAATCGAGAGCCAAAATTGATTCGAATGAGTAATCAAATAATCAATCGGTTATTAATATGATTCGAATGCAAATAATTCGGTTATGAAAATTGTCCGGTTATGCCCATCACTATTCAACACATCGGAAAAGTGATTCTTCCATGCTCACGTAAAACTTTTACATTCGCTGGAAAACTCTCACTTTTCTTAACTTGTAGAAGAATCTACTATTAATTCACTAGCGATTTAAGAACAACTCGCTAGCATATAAACATTATAAACAGTTACTTATGGTTGCTAATATATAGATAATAATAATAATGCCAGTTTAAAATGACAAAGAAATAATAATTTATCGAGTTATTTAAGATTGCAAGCAGCTGAAAATTATTTCGGTGGCACAAATAATTCTCACATATAATCTCATAAGAGTATTAATTTTTTCCTGATTTTTGTTTACTGCGTTCCAACACCGTCGTATTAATTAGGACGCCTTCCAGAGGCGAGGGTTTTCTTTCCAGAGACTTTCCATTTGAAAATATATTTTTTGGAACTTTTCCTTACTGCCAATCTCTAGCGTGCTTTTAAAACTTTCTTTAGTGCAACAAAAGTTTTTACATTCGTCGTAAATTTTAAATGCGGCATATGCCGCGGGTTTCAGCTAGTACGGTCATATTACGCAGAATTGGAGACCAAAAGCAGGTTCCCCTACAAAATCAAAACAGAAGCTTGTGGCAGTAAGAATTCAGAAAACAATAATTGGTCGAAGATTACGAACAAAGACAATCGAAGAAAATTAGAATTGCTAATGGTGATCAAATGGCAGCGTCCGGCAGTGGAATACTGCAATTTCCACTTACGGCGACGCCTAACGGCTGTTGTCTGAGTACTAAAATAAATAAATAAATAAACTCACTCTGAAAACCCTTTGGACGACCCCTGGAGCGCCCAAATTTTACCTTGAATATAGGCCTGGGCGACCGACCTCTCTAGACTAGTGGTTGTCACATCTGCTTAACATTCGAGAGGTCGCGGGTTCGATTCCCGTGGCCGCCTGCTCTGATTCAGGTTTTAGGTGGCTTTCCTGAGTCAACAGAGTACCTTCTCTGAGGCGAATGCCGGGGCTATGCTTCTCCATCTTTCCTGGCTTCTCTTCCATTCTCCACCCCCTTTCTCTCAAGTATGCTATAATTCCAGTTCTTGGAGAAAGAGGGATGCAAGGTCCCTATAGCAGTCCGCCTCCAGTTGGGCGAATTTAAATAACGCTGCACCTTTACCTTTCACTTTTTTAGACTTAGGCGGCCACGACTATTATTGTGTGACGCTTGCAGCAAGCTGGCGGCGATAGCCGAGGTTTGAACACTAGCTATGATCTCTATCTGGCAAGGTTATTTGCCTTTGGTGTAGAACAGGAAAAAACATTTGAACAGGTAGGTCGGGCGCTTAATTAATTCTACCGGTGAATTAACCTCGTGCCTCGTTCTTCGTGTTTGGGGGTTTGTGGTGGCGTCGTGGAAAGGGTATTTTGTGGTTTCTGAGGTCCAGTGATGAAGTCATGGTTCGTATGGATGCAAGAAGGGCAAGTGGGCCTCAGGTAACGGATTTGGCGAACCACGGGATTCAGTTTAAGGGCTGTTTTGGAAGTCGTGTGCAGGTAATGATTCCAGTATGCCACAAACACGACGATGGCGGGTTTAAGGAGGTATTTGGAATGTCTTATTCAGTTACTGGTTTCAGTAAGTCACGAATACAACTGAGAGGGATTTATAGGAGGTATTTGTAAGTACTGAATCCAGCAAGCCACACAAATACACTACGGGGTTAGGTTTAGAGTTTATGAAAGTTGCGGGAGTTATTGAAGGTTTTCCGGGTGGGTCTAGCAACTCAAATTACTTTAGCAATCGGGGTGCTATCGCTTTACATCTTTCCGGACCTCTCTATCTGGGATATTTTCTGGGGGAGCTTAGAGGGAATGCACCGAGTATTCGTTGTACGCGGCGTAGCGCATCGTTGGGCTCTCGGATTTATCGCGTAGCCCTCGCAAAGAACTACGTGCATATTCAAGCGCTAATTGTGGCTTAATAGCGGCATCATAAAATGAAAAAAGGAAGAAAATAAAAGTCAGAGATGAGATGATGCGACATTTTAAAATGAAGTACCTAAGAAGAGCTTATTATTATCTTAGAATTACAATACGTTATAAGTCTGCAGAAATCTTCAGTTTAGATCAAGAAAAGAACATAGAAGACATATTAATACGGTATAACATAAACGAATATAAAGGAGTTGTTAAACCTTCCAACACGAATCATGTACTCATAAAGGAGATGACACCGAAAACTCCTGAATGACACAAAAATGCAGAATGTTGCATGTGAAGAAACACTGAAGAAATTTAGCGGTGTTCGAATAGTTATGTGGTAATTATAATAATAATTTGTTGTTGCATGGTAAATAACCTGAGTGCTGTCTCTAGTAACTATATAAAATGCACACATGTAAGCATTGGTTCTATTAATTGTGTTATACAAAAATTGTCTTTATCATTATATTAGCTACATTAGTAACCAATACCACTCTATCAGTCTAGCAGGATTGAACGAGATTGGCAGGTTAGCAAGGGTAATACCACAAAAGGTGAACTTTTTTGAAATTTTTGTATTCACATACAAATTATTGCTAAAAAAGTATCCCTCGAGACCGCAGGTCGAGTGGAATTTGAGCAGCTTTTGTTGAGAGAAATTTGCAATAATTTTTGTGTAAATGGAAAAAATCTCTTCACAAATGTTACCTTGAGTGGTATTTGGAAAGATTATTCAACAATATAAATATATGACTTCGATTTAATTGTCTTCGACGGCAAAGTTTTTAAATATTTTCCATTATTAATTTACTGGAGCTTCCATGATGGACGTTTTCAGAAAGAAACTGATTTGAAAACTTCACTTTGGGGTTTTGGCGAAGTGTCAGTCAGGGACTATTCGCTAAATTTAATTCATCGGGTGAAAACACTGCGACATTAGAGGCACAGAATAAACACCTAACAGACTCAGAAGCGACACTCGTAGCGGCACCGAGTAGCCGATTTCAGCTATGGCGGCCTTATTGAAAGAGAGTAGATCAAGTATAATATGTTGGTGGCATTGTAAGTCTATGTCAAATTCGAGGTTAGCAGGTCAAAACTGAAGCAAAACCTAACTTGCTAACCTAGAATTTGACATAGACTTACAGTGCCTCCAACCTATTATTCTTGATCTATTCTCTTTCAATATGGCCGCCATAGCTGAAATCAGCTACTCGAACATCAAAGAAGCAGCCGCAATTGTCGCTTCTGAGTTCGTTAGGTGTTTATTCTGTGTTATAGGTGTTTCCTAATACAGTAAATTTTGATTGGCTGTTTCTGTCAATTTGGCCAATTTTTATTGGTTCGTTTATTATAGTGTTGAATAACCAAATAATCCAAGTTATAGTCAGAAATAGAAATGTATTTTTTCATTAACAACAATTTTTTTGAGGGAACATTATGGTATTAAAGTGTATGAGTTTAAAATCTTTGTTTTGACCTAAAGAAGCTTTGGTAAAATTTTTTACATCTAATTATAACTCACCCTGTATATAAATTAAAGCAAGATGCCCGTTTCAACCCCTTGCGGGTGAGATTTCGGAATATGTTTGCTACCCCGTTTCTATTCTAAAATGGACTCGCAGCGAAAAATCGATACTCTTAACCACTTGCCCCTTTTTACCGTTACTATTTTTTACTTTTCTAAGGTTAAATTAAAAAAAGCCATAAACGATTTTCTAAATATTTTAAACAGACATCTATATGCAAGAAAATGTTCTAACTCAGTAAACATAGGAGGTACGAAGGGTTGTATAATGCACCACGAATCCAGATTTGCACGTTTAGGGGTTGATTGGAGCAAAATCCTAAAATACATTTTTAGGTATTTTTATTGTCAACCTCTGCAAGCAAACACCAAGTTGACCTAAGAGATATTGAGGAATTCGTGAAAACATATTTACCCCTTTTCACCCCCTTAGGAGTTGAATTTCGAAAAATCCCTTCTTAGCACTACATTACGTAACAAAATAAACCTTTCTGCTAAATGTTAAATTACTACTACCAGTGGTTACGGCTCTGCGTTGATTAGTAAGGGGTTTGACAGTCCTTTATAATTATACAGGGTGTCCATTTAGTGGGCCGGTCTTCGATTACGCCTCTACTTTTTTCCGGTAAAAATTTTGATAGCGGCGATCCTAATGTAGTTGAAGGAGCACATCTTAAAATTATTTTGTTATTTACAGGGTGTTCCAGAAAGTTTGGTTTAAAAAAGTATTAATTTTTTAATGAAACACTCTATATTTCTTTACGGCTATTCAAGCCCGTATAGGTTCTACGTTCAACTCTAACTTACCTTTTAAATTGCTTCAAGAGTTGCCTACTTATGAACGTTTTTATTATTTTTTGACAATATTAAGCTTTCACTTAAAACGTCATATTTTCTTCACTTTTAAATATTTCTGCTCTGAAAATTGAGGGGTCGCCAATTAGGATACAAAAATACTAAAGTGTAATAAAAACGGGATATTTTAATACAGGGAGTTCAAAATACTGGTTCAATTTCAATATCTTCAATCTTTATTTTCTTATTTTTTTTTAAATTTTAAATTTTATTGTGAATTTATTTATTTACTTTTGCGAGTTAATATTTCGCATAGGAATCAAATTGAGTTAACCTCCCAATTCAAATACCAATGGTTAATTACATACTTTTTGAATTTTTAAATTGCCCGCTGTATTAATTATTTTAATTATTATTCAATTCAGCTTAGTAATTACTTTTGAATTAAGAAACTTTCGTCCAGGTTGGGCCACACTCTTGAATTATAGAAATAAATGATTTAGTAATGAATTGCTTTCTGTTCTAACTTAAATTGCTGGCAAGATATATTTTTTTATTGAAAGTTGGGAGTTGACAAATTAGTTTAACTCAGAATTTCTCCAGCATTTTTGTGATATTAATTATTATTTTCATTAAATAATTATTTATCATTATTATAGACCTGGCTGATTCTTTATTTAATTTTGTTTTTCAGACAGATATTTGATCGGTATTTCAAACTATCACTGTTCTAATCTTTTATGAAGTCACTGCTCATTTGACGACAGTTACTAAACAGCTGCAGGGTGCACTCCTTACAAGTCTTCCAAGTTATGGGACAAGTTATAAAACCGTAATCGGGTTTTATTGTACAAATGATACGATAGTTTTAAGTTAACTTATGAAACCATTACACAAATTTGTGTATTACCAATAACTTTGGACTGTCATTTCCTTAAAATAACCATTTTTGCAAAGCAAGAGGCCTCGTTACCGTTTGTTTTATAGCAACTGGCTTTTTTTAATTTTAATATGATATTTATAAAACTTTATCTTAATCGGTGTTGTTTAGACTATTTACAAAATTAATTTGGGTATCGTTAAGTATCTTTTATTGCACTTTCGTACGTATTATATTTATGACTTGCTGGTAATTTTTCTTTTTTCGGTATATTAATAATATCTGCTAGCCTCATTCTGTCGACCGCTTTGATTATATCAAGAAAGCATAAGAATGCGGATTTGGTAAATCCTAGTTCTTCTTCTTTTACTAATTCGCATCTATTTCTACGGAAGCCCTGTTGTCGTTATTTTATAGTTATTTTATTATTTATATCGTCTGTTGTACTGCCTGTGAGCAATTTGGAGCTAGTATTAAATAGTGCGATTCCTTGTTAGTTTTCAGGATCTCTTGTGTTATCCACTGTTTGTTGAAAAAGCTGTTTTATTTCTATACTAAGGCGCTTTCCACTATACTTCAACAGCTGGTTTGGTAATATGAACTTAGCGCTTTTCCGGTTTCCAGACCCTAACTGTGCTTCTAAATGTTTTCTCGTCAATTGTAAATGTATTCTCTTCTTGCTGTTCTGCGGCTTCTCTCTCTGTTACGTCTATATCTTTCTATTCAAACTTGGTGTTATATAGGTTCGTTAAATACTCCTCCCATTTCTCTTTAGTTATGGTAATAAATTTCCTGTATTCGCCAATGTATTTTTGCTGTTTCTCAGTTGCATTAAAAATCGTTTTTGGGCCCTAACTAGGTTATGTTTTTTTGTGAAACTATATAAGTATTTTTTTATTTGTCGCGTTTGTGTTGTTTAGTATTTTGTAGTTTTTAGCTCGATATCGGAAATGGGATTATCTTTTTTCATTTGTGGGTACCTTTATATCATTATTGAACCATGTTTTGTTGGTGCGAAATATATTTCTGTAATTCCTCTGTCGACGAGAGCTTCTACCTTCTCTTATAGTTCAGCTTTGTCTACCATTACTGTATTGTGAATTTCGTTAGCCAGTATTTTTTGTTTTAACTTGTTTTCGTAGGGGTCTTGAACGAAGTTAAGTTGTACGTGAACAGAACCGTAATTTTTATTTTGCGTTATGACCTGTATGACCTTCAACAAATTTACTGTTGTTTGACAGGATTATTTTGCTGGTACATGTGGAGAAATATTTTAAATCTAAACTCTAAAGTATTGTAGAACCTTCCAAGTAATTATTCATTAAAAATGTTGCTAATTTCATAATTACTGAAACTGGGTATAAACATCAAAATTACTAAAGTTTTGTTTTGCAAAAACTATGTGAGTAAAGTATACAGGAAGGTAATATAATTATACGAAATATCTAATGGTTTTCTCAAAAAAATAATCAAATCCCTATGTAAAGTCTAAGTGTGAACGACAGGTCCATAAGGTCAACACTTAACTATTTTTCCATAAAGTTTCTTTACAATGAATCTCGTATATGAACCAAAATACCTCAATATCTAAACATGAAAATGAGGATATGAGCTTTCATACATATCAACTATAAAGTCTGTGCCTAATCTTAATTAATCCAACAATTAATAAAGTTAAAGGATTAGCTCCTTATTTGCATGTATATGATTATTCTTGAGTTCAGAGCTGCATTGTAACTCTATGAATATTATTCCGACAAAAAAACCTGTTAAAAGTGTGAAGGAGACTAATTAGTGACCAGTTTTTGTGAACTACCGGCGATGTTTTACGCAAATATGGAATGCTCCAGATATGATAAAAACACTCCAACAGAAGCTGCTTAAGTGGCCGACAAAAAACGAAGCTGTTTAACGGTGGCCGTGTAGTCTATCAGTATTCCCTGAGATAACTTCCTTTCTGATATTTTGCATTAGGAAAAAACGTAGTGGACAAAATTCTAGAGCATGGGTAACCCTGGCAGCATAAATCAACTTTTTGCTGCCCTTGCCGGCACTAGTCACGTAGGGCGAAGTTAAAATTATCCCGCAGATTTTTTCGGGCATCTGTAACCCCCTTAATAGCTGGTAGACTCCATAAATTATAGTTTCCCTCAGCAGCCTATCTAAGATTAAGGGTATCCCCGGAATAGAGCTTCCTCGGCAAGGTGGCCGCCGTCTTCCCTCGCCAAACCTGGTTGCTCTAAACATCCGGAATTGGAGGTCTGTGCAATAGACACTGTTTAAAGCTTATATTAATTATTGCCTGTAGAAACCGGTAAAATTGTAGTTTGGAAATCCTACTGACATAAAAAGTAAAATATCGACAACAATTCATAATATTAACATCAGTACAAGTCGTATCAAATTATTTTGACATTATTGCTAAGTTCTATTGTGAGAAATGTAAGTTTGTTTAAATTAATTTCTAACATTTTAAGCCTAATTTTCGTATTTATATTTTGCTTTTATCTTGATGAAGCGTTATTTACCTTGATAAATACTTGCAAAAGTAAATCATTCATATATTTTCTACCTTTACATGTTTGCACTGTTCTTAATTTTTTACAAGTTTTTTTTTATATAAGAGGAAATAGATGATTTTGCGACATCAGTACTTGCTATGATTACGAAACAACTAATTTCGTTGTGAATTCTTTGCATAAGTATTATTATGTGTTTATTGGATGCATGTTTGTTATTTCACGTTTTAATACTGGTCTATCTTCTTTGCTTTTGGGCAACCAGTTTGTAATTTTTTGTGCAACGATTTTTCGTTCACTTGGTGTCCCTACTTTCATCTGTCTTCATATACAGTGTGAGTTTTTTACGCCGAACATATCAATACAAAAATATTAAGTTTTTTAAAATCGAGCATAGATAACTATAGATACTCTTAATATGCTCTAAGCAACTACTTTTGTCACTTAGCAACCCAACTCTCTCCCACTTGTTTCCTATTTCATGGCCAGTTATTTAAACAAATATCTGGCGCGGCCGTGGCTCTCCTCTTTCAGCAGTCATTTCCAATACCTTTATGCAAGCTTTCGAAACTGTAGCTAGAGAATCTTCAGAATCGAAACCCAAAGTTTGGCTCCGATACGTTAACGATACCATTATTATTTGGCCACATGGTAAAGACACTTTATCCGTCTTCTTAAACCATCTCAATAGTCAACATTCAGACATTAACTTTACCATAAAGATAGAAAGTAACGGCTTCCTTTCTTTCTTAGATGTACAGGTTTCTCGCCAACCCAGTGGCAAACTTGGTAATTATGTATATCGCAAACCCACTCACACTGATCGCTATTTACATGCTGATTCCCGCCATCATCAATTCGCTGGTACACCGGGCTGTTTCCATATCCCAACCCGATAATGCTCTTTGGAACAACGGTTACCGTGCTAGAGATATGCAGTCTGCCATCAATCGCCATCTTTATCCACGATTACCCAAACCTCCAAAAACTGATCCTCTCGCAGCAATAGTCTTTCTTCCCTATATCCACCAAGAGTTTCTTTCTTCACCTAATGATAAATTAAAGAATATGTCATCTAAAGGTGTCTATAAAGTCCCTTGCTCTTATAATGTTATATGCATTGGTGAAACAGGACGTTCAGTAAAACTTCGCATCTCTGAACACCATCTCAGTCTCAACTCGGGTCACTCAACCGCGACGCCGCACTTGCCTATAAATTCTGGCCTTTTTCCTTTTGATCGTTAGAAGAGTTTCGCCTCTGGCGTGGTTTGCACGTTAAGTTACCGTGATCTTTTGCTTTTCCTCCTAATGGAGTCGCTTACAAAAGTGGACAAAACTTTGAGTTCTTTGACCTCAATAATGACACGGTCCAATCCCGGAAGTCGTTTGTTATTTAATGACAATGCCCGTGAAAGCTTTTGAAATCATCTAAATATTATGTTTTGCTGACGATACGGTTCTGTTAGCAAACAACGAATACGACCTCCAACGCATACTGCATCAATTTATTATGATGGGGAAATATACAGAGTGTCCCAAAACAAATAGGACACCGACTAGTCATAGATTCCTTACGTTATAATAATTCGATTAAACCTAATATACCTTAGTACAAAGTCCCTTCAGTAAGAAGTTATAGGGCCTTGTGAAGTTCAATTTTTTATTTTTTATTTTTTTTGTTAATTTTTACAAATGTAGAGATATCGATTTTAATTTTGGCATACATGCTTACTATTATGTACTGCACTAACGAATTTTTTTTCATAAATTATACTTGACTGTAAGAGGCACTTTACCAATCTTTCAAAACTTGTTTTAGCTTTAACTTCGTTGTTTGAAACATTTTTTGAAATTTTAGGTTATTATCTGAAAGAGAATAAAAAACACAAAAATAATCTACTCTTAGTTCTTAAGCCTAAAAGCAACCGATTACCTTAAAATGCTCATCAAAGGGTTTTGGTTATTCTTAAGACGTGCAATTATCAAGTAGCCATGATCACAAAAACAATGGTCATATAGTAAAAAACAATGATAAGTCAATTAATAACATTAGTGACATAAGAATTTGTTCTTTTATGTTTAAGAAAATGCCGCTACGTAATCAATTCTCCAATGCTGAAAGGTTCGTTATGTCGCAGCATTTTCGTAAGCCCAAAAGACGAAAAACTGATGTCACCAACGTCATTAATTGATTTATTGTTGTCGTTTACTAGATTATAATCATTACCCATTGTTTTTGTGATCATGGCTACTTGATAATTGCACGTCTTAATGACAACCAAAAACCTTTGATGGGCATTTTAAGCTAAACGGTTACTCTTACGCTTATGAACTAAGAGTACATTATATTTGTGTATTTTAATTCTCTTTCAAATAATAACCTAAAATTTTACAAACTGTTACAGATAACGAAGTTAGAGCTAAAAAAAGTTTTGAAAGATAGGTAAAGTAACCCTTATAGTCAAGTTAAGTTTATGAAATTTTTCCTGTTAGTGCAGTACATAATATTAAGTAAGCATACCAAAATCGATATTTCTACATTTGTGGAAATTAACCAAAAAAATAAAAAACAAAAAATTTTACTTCAAGGCCCTATAACTTCTTACTGAAGGGACTTTGTACTAAGGTATATTAGGTTTAATCGCTTTATTATAACGTAAGCAATCTATGGCTAATCGCTGTCCCATTCTTTTTGGGGCACCCTGGGTAACATGAAAATATCCGTTGGGAATATATGGAATATTCCAACGGCGATTATTAATACTCGGAAAATGTTTCGAAATTTACTAGAATATTTCCACTTACTATAGTTTTGACAAACAACAATAAATCAGAAATATTTGCAAAACATGCACGGCATTATTCGTATGCTTTGAAGAAAAAAATCCTCTTCTTTCGGAATCGGATTTTTTCAGTCGGCATATACTCATGTTTTTATTGAAAAAATGAATGCAGAACATTTTCCAAATATTTTCTGGAATTTTGAAGCACTGGTTATATTTCCACTGAAAAACTAAAACAATGGTGATTGATTGATTGATTAAAAGCAGGGATTTAGATGGGTTAGTAGTGAGCCCAGTGTTGCACTTCGACTCTGTGGTATTTTGTGCCCCCCCCCCTGACCCTATTAAAATAGATCTGCACCTTCAACGAGTTGTAGGATGTTTTTTACGAGGTGCTCGTGTGTGAGAGCTGCTCCATGTGGAGTTCCCCCGAAAGGTTGCTGTCTTTTGCGGAGTAACGCTGGCCAGTCGAAGGTTATGTGTGAGGCTGTCTCCTCCTCTTCCTGACATAACCTACAGAGTATGTCCCCTCTGTATATGCCTATTTTGTGTAGGTGCTTTCTCAGGTGGCAGTGTCCTGTGACTAGTCCTACCAGCCGTCTGATCTGAGTTCGTCCTAGATGGAGGACATCAGCTGTTAGTCTGCGAGAAGGCGTTCTAATTATTTCCTTCCCCAGTGTTTGTCCCTGTGTGGCATCCCAGCGAGAAGCGTGTTGTCTAGCGGTCCATTTTTCTATCGCTGTTCGGATGCTTTGTTTGGGTATACCAAATACAGGTTCTGGGCCTATAATGGGGTAGAGCACCAGCTTTTGCGACGGCGTCTGCCGCTTCGTTTCACTCTATCCCTGTGTAAAAAAATGCTAATAAGTAGGTATGATTTTAATTAGATATAAAGTATGATCAAAAATTAATCGCATCTAGTATGGCTATGGAATTTTTTTAAAATTTATGAATGCAACTATGTTTACACTTAAATGTCAAACTTGACATTTGATTTTTAAGTGAGTTATAGTTGCATTCATAAATTAGGAACAATTCCATAGCCATACTAGATGAGATTAATTTTTGATCATACTATATTTTGGAAATAGATGGTGGCATGCTAACAAGCTATGTCCTTCAAATACACAGATAACAAACATTAGATCATATTCCGAAATAAAGAAGTTCAACAACAAGCAATAAAAAAGTAAGCCATGTCAAGGGTAATAATTCAGGACAGACAAAGAGGTAGTAGCATCAGGAAGAATTGTGGTATTCAAAACGTGGTGAAATGGACTGATATCAGAAAAAAGGGAAAGAAATGACCATGTAGATAGAATGGGGGAACAGGGATTTGCACACATTTGTAAAATTGGACGACCATCAGGAAAGAGACCACCAGGACGACCGCGCAAGAAATGGGTCCAAAGCTGGCAATCATCGCTCAACGAACAACAATAACAAGCCGAGCAACATGAGAAATATTCTAGCTAATAGTGAAAGATGGGAAGAGAAGAAGAGGTAATTAAAATTGTTTAAACGGAAGGTATGGTTGAGGTATTAAGAAGATATTTGCATAGATACAGTTATTATTATTTTTATCAGCTCCAAACGTCTTATGCCTTCCACAAACTGAAGTGACAATAAAATCCAAGCGACTTAAGACGATAAATTTGAACTATTCAAAATATTTTGCTTTATCGTATAGTAACGTTAGCACCTGAATGAAATTCAATTAATGCATAAACAACGTGCCGGAAATTTGTGCATCGCTAATAAGTCACAATCGGAGCTTGCGTCTCAAGCATGCGCAGAATACGCGATAAAACCGAGAGCCCAGCACTGCGCGTCTACGCGCAGAAAGATATTCAGCGCATTCCCACACAGCCTACTTCCCAGAAATTGACGTGGATTGGATAGTGATGTCTAGAAAGGTATATAACCAGGATTTTCAGTGTTGGCAATCCGTACTATAGATTAGAGGGCGTATGATAACTCGGATCTCAGTACGATGTACGATACTTCGTGTACTATACTCTTGAAATGTATGATAGTTTTGACCCTCAAAAAAAGATGTTAGACGATCTTAAAATTGGTATATGAATTAAATTTATTGTTGAAAACAATAGTTCAAAGAAGAAACCAAGCTTTTTTATGACCAGAGTAATCAAAAATGTTTTCAGACCCTACCCAGTTTATTGCTTGGCAGGGTGTTTATTACAAACTTCCCCGTAACCCCATACAGCGCCGTTGGCATTAGCTATTTTCCGTGATATGTAGCACTATGTCATGCGTTTCAATGAACGAAAATAGGTAAACATAATATGATTTAAATATATAATTTCGAAGCTAATAACTACTGCTGTAGTTTTGCTGTTGTATGATAGTTTGGACAAGAATACAATAGTTTTGAGCGGTTGGTGCTATATTTTTTCCCTCTGTGGTTGGCAACGCTAAGGATGTTTGACCTGCCGCAAGGACTGCGATCCAGCGATCCGTCCAGCAGTTCTAAGTGGAAGAACCCCCTGTTCTTAGGCCCTTTTGGGACTTAGCCAAAGCCGGTCAGAACCGTAAGATACATTTGAGTCGATGAACCCAGCCTTCCCTAGCAACCACAATCTTTTTGAACTCTTAATGTGTTTGTTTGGTAGCCGGTAACTGGTATCACCAAACACCTCCTTGAAACCGCCTTATGCCGTATTTTTGGTTGCCGGCTCCGGTATCAGGATATGACGCTGAAATCCGTCCTTAAAACCAACCCTGTATCCTATTTCGGGTTATGACTCCGACAATGTACCACCAGAGTAAGGGCACAACTTACCTGCCAGAAGGCTACGTATTTCCTCGGCCCCGAGGGTCTCCCCAGGTAGAGATCATAGTTTTTTTTCCAAAGGCCGGTAGCTTGTAGTAACTTTCAAGATTACCCGGCCACTTGGTTGCAAAATTTAAGTATATTACGACCCTTACGGGGTCGTAACACGAAAACATAGAGTAGGATCGACACGGGCACATCATCAACTACACGTAGGGATAATTCAAATCCAGGTTACTTGACGGAACTTTGTAATATAAGTTTGACTCGAAATGTAAACATCGCCATTGTAAGGGTTTTCGTTTTTAATCCTTTAGTTGCAAGAGTGGCCACAAAAAACAGCGCGTCGTTCTAGACAAATTTTCATCTCGTCGATGTATACCAATCCTGGTGCATGTAAGTGGGTTGCAGATCGTCCAGGACCAGCTTCACGTCTACCGTCTAGAATGAATTTTTATTTATCATTTTCACATTGTACATACGTTACTAAATTAATTTTAGGTTAAGATCTGACTTGTAATTTATAGAACAGTTATGGATTGGACTTTGGCATCTGAACTACCTATGGTGAAATTAATTAAATGATCAACTTGATTACGTAAACAATATCCAGGCAAAATGATTTCGTTGCTTTTTGACTACATTACAGTGTACCCTTAGAATTGTCAGCTCTCCTTCTATATGTTTAATAGTGTTCCGGGATTACGATTTTTTATGCGACATATTTTTTCTATTACTCTTCGTAATATGTTAGATGCTATTTTATTGCTGTGAGCTTTCCATTGTCGCCTCCTTTTCTTTAACACTTCAAAATATATTCTATCTTAAATTTTTTTACTAACCAGGATATTCGACACGTTTTATTTTCCTGAGATTGTGCATTTTATTAATATTATCTCACACTTGCATGAAGACACAATGTAATAAATTCTTGATAAACTATTCTAAAGAAGAAATCAGCAACAAGAGTGAATTTGCAGGTAAATTATAAGAAATAATATTATTGTTCAGTGCAAAGTTGATCTTTTTTATATTCAAATGACGTAAGGACGAGTTGAATATACTCCATCTTCACACAGAATCTTAAAAATGTAATGGCCAGGACTGAAAGTTTTTTTAATTACCCGTCATAAAATCACATCGTTGTTGGCTAAACTCATTCGGACTAATATTTCTAATGAAGCCTATTTTCAAATGAGCAAAATACATTCGACAGAGTCCTCTTACCTACAATAATCATAATGTATTATTTCATTTTTGTAGGTTGTATTTTATAATAACTCTTTAATAAATTTAACACAAATATGGGAATCTATGAACACTATTTATTACCAAATAAACATCGTATCTACTGAATTCGACGATAATAAATTGTGTAAGTATTACGTAATCAGCTTACAAAATTACAAATGTATGGCAATTTAACCAAATTACTGTTTCACACAAATAGTTACTAATAGCACCAGGATAAATTACTAACTACATTTTGTTTACATTTGAAAGGTGCCATTTCACTGCTTAGGCGGCTTATATTGAAAAGTCCGACATGATTTATATACTAAATTAGACATTATACAAGCCTGCCAATTCAAACAAATTCGTACGTAATTTGGAGTTTAGAGCGTTCTCTGTCAAGTTCATGTTTTATTAATATCGGCTATTAATAAGCCCATGCATTTAATGTACTGTTAAGTAGATGCATGCATCATCCTTCCGATTGCGTCGTTCTTCTAATTCCGATTAATCTCCATAAACTGCAGCCTCTTGAACGTACCACAATTGCATGCGTTATTTATAACGTTGTTCAACCGCGCAAATAGGAAACAGGCGTGACGTAGGTATGTACAAATAAAAAATAAATGAAAATAGAACGGTGTATTAATTGATTATGTTTGATTATTTAGCAGAGATACTATGGTCATTTCGATTCAATCGCCAGAAGCGAGGGCATCGTAGAAAAGGATGAAACGTTGCAATTTAAATGAAACCTAAAAAAATGTTCCCCACTCTAACTGTTTAAGCTAGTCAAGCATAGAAATATGGTTATTTGAGATTTTTACTTTATGCCACTTTAAAAATGTAGAATTTCTTGGATTTTGAATTGACATTTCTATATCTAGCAGCCTAACAATTATGCTCAGAATGTAACGATTAAATGATTAAACGCCTTTTTGGAAATTACAGAATTAACACAAGCGAATTAATATTTAAACAAAGACAACCAATAGGCGTAAACCTCAAAAAGACGAGATAATTTATATTGAAGGTCGTTCTAGTGATGAAAAATTCGTTTCATTTCTTTAGAGTGTTTCTATTCGTAAAAAATGTATGAAGAAGGTTTTGTAGACGCAAAATGCAGTTGAAGGTAGTGATGGTAAAAGCTAAGATGAACATTTATCTGTTGACGATGCACAAATCGCAACGAATTCCGAAGAACTCTTTGGTTGTTCTACTTATTTTTATGGTGAATAGATTATTACTCTTCTTTGACAATGTTTCTATGCATTTTCTGATTTCATCCTCATAGGAAAAAATTGATCGGAAGTAAATTACGATTACGAAATATTGTGACATAACACTGTTGTGGCTGACAAACTAATAACATTATCAATGCCATTTACACTGATTATGTAGCTTATGTAAGCATTATTTATAAGCAATCGCTGTATAATTACATGCACCACAAAAACTAACAGTCTGCAATATTTATGTACCCCCAAGTTACGAGTTAGACAAAAAGGGTTTAGAAACTCTAATAGCTCACCTCCCTGTCCCTTTTCTAATAGTGGGCGATTTTAATTTCCATGATCAACTGTGGGGAAGTTGTAAATCCAGCGTAAATGGAAAAAAGATCAAGAATATCCTAGAAATCGATCACATAACTCTATTAAACGACGGTTAATTCACCTATGTAGATACAAGAACCCAAACTCTTTCTGCAATTGATTTAACTTTTTCTTCTTCTTCTTCACCTTTTATATTAGGCTTGCGTTTGTTTTTCTTCACACTTCTTTACGCTACTTCAGACGATGAAGTAAGCCAGCTATCCCTCCAAGGTTTGAGGGGTCTCCCTGAGTTTTTTTTTTGTCATACGAAGATAAGAACATATGCCAATTGATCAACTCTACCAGAAGCCCCATGACCAATGTGCGAATACAATCAGAATCAAGATGGAACAGAAACAAAGTAAACTGGCAGTTGTACGGGGAGTACATTGAAGATAATAATTTAAGTTTTTGTGAAAATGACGATATTAATACCAGCACAGAAAAAATTACATCGGAAATATTAAACGCAGCAGAAAAAGCAGTACTAATTAAAGAACCAAGGATTAATAAATACACCATCTCCTGGTGGAACCAAGCATGTAAAGAAGCAATCGAAAATAAGAAAAAAACTTTCAACGCGTACATACAGAAAACAACTACTGAAAATTTTTATATTATTTAAGAAAGCCAGGGCTATGGCAAGAAAGATAATAAAAAAGAGCAAAGAAAATACTTGGGCCAATTACAAAAGTTCGATTAGCTGTATGACAACCAACAAGGAATTATGGAATCGCATTAAACAAACTAAAGGAAGAAACTCTACGTTTCATGTTCTTGCCTTAAAATACAACAATATTACTATAACATCCGCCAGTGGAATAGCAGAGACTTTCAGTAAATTTTTCTCCGACGTATCGAGTGACAGCAGCTACACAAGTAAATTCCAACACAAAACAGTAAACACTATTTACTGCGCCCCTTCAACCGCTTTTTATTAGCAAGCTGTATGGTGATTTTACACAGTGAGTAGCTGGGATGTGCGGGTTCAAGCTTGGCGCTCTCATGACTGAAATCTCTCAAACGCCGTTGAAGTTGCGTTTATCGCTGTACATACCAAGTCGATCTCTTCACACCTTAAACATGACTGTATTCGAGCAATTTTAGCAACATTAAGTTAATAATGATCAAATGTAATTTACAACGAAAAATCATGCAAAGATAAACTTGCTATACTATATGTAATTAAAATAAATAGTCCAGGTGAGGGTAGCCAAATACCCGTTATACCATCGACATTAGTTACTCTCACTTTTCTATCCTACTGTCTTCAGACACTCATTATGTGCATCTTTTCATGCTGTAGGGAGCGCACACACCCTGTCTAATCTAAGTTTAATCATTGCTCCTGCTTTAGTAACTTGCTTAAATACTCAATATTAATGACTGTCAGTCGATACTATTTCTGCGATTTTTCATTTTTCTTAGAGATCTCTTTGGAAATCAATTTCACATGTGTGACGTTTCAACCCCTTACTAAGAGCGTCAAAGATATACCTTTCGGGTTAAGTACAAATCGGAGAAATACGTTCACTCATATATATATGCGATTAGGAAAAACACCAGATAATTACCAAAAAATATATTATGTTTAGCTATAATTACAAAATACGCATTAATTCAAAGTAAATCTGATTTTTACATTATTTAAACTAACATAATCGTCTGGAACGGTTTTTCTGATTTCCTTGGGAAAACTGCAACCCAATGCACTGGCAAGCACTGCAGGCTCCTTTGGTCAGTCGGCAGGTACGATCGTCGGATGTTCTTCCACGTTTGACCTTCGGCTCAGCTGTTGTTTTGGTTTATTGTGCTGCAATTATCCGTTGAATGTAAGAACTTTAAGGGTTACCTGAGGGTGTTGATGGTGCCTAGATACTTACGGTGGTTCTGAGTTGGTCTTGGAGCGACCGCGGCCAAATCTTGCAGATGGAATTTATTCGCCTTGAGCAGGCAAATGTCGTTGATAATCCACCGGCAGCGAATATGCGGGATGAGGAGTCGAACTTCTAAGTCCAGGAATTCTCCTTTTAATGGCCAAAATGGCTCTTCAGGTGAGTTTATGAGGGGCGGCTACATGGCTCTAGCCGCTCGCAAGTGGTGTAGGTGCCGCGATTCCTACAGGTTCAATTATTAGTAAATTGAGGTTATGTGATGTATTCAACACATCGGAGCGCCGGGATTTGCGCTTATTAATTAGGCGGTCGGAAATGACTTTTAAGTGGTTAGCCCTGCAAGGCAGTACAGCAAGTCAAGCTAGGGCTGTAACCTCAGGGATTCGATTTTCCAAGAAAGTGCAACAATCAAGGTAACATCGAATTCTAGCGGCTTTGCTTTACGGATGCGGTACGGAAAGTTTCAGCTTCTAGGGCTGACAGTACAACACATTTCCCATGAAGCCTGGATTGGTAAGGGTTGGAAGTCTACTCCGTTAGACAGTACAGCATTTTAGACCGGAGGACCCAGGTAGGAAAGGAGAGAAATAGTTGAGAAGATAAATCTCAAGTTGCTCAAACTGGCACTGCAACCTTCTTTTATACCTTTGCTGCCTCGTTATCGGGGTATTTGTCTAAGCTTCCACTAGACACGGAAACGACGCCGTCGTTCACACATCGCGACTACGCACATCGGATAGGGGGTTTTGTTATAACCAGCTCGCGCGCCGAATAGATGTGTCGCTCGATTAGGCGATGTGTCAAATTTAAATACATTTTATGTATAGTTAAAATTTAATGCAGGAGCTAGCGTTACACATGAACTTACAAAACGGTGCAATAAAGCAATGAGAGTAGAAGCATTCTCAAATTGACATCAGCAATGTTGATACTATATTAATAATACATATATAATAATATTATTAATAAAGATTATTTAACATCGGTATTTATAAAAGTAAGACTTACGATTGCAGATTAATATAAATCGAACTTGCAGCAAAAATAATCTCAAATTGGAATGACAAATCTAATATAATAATTCTGATGATATCATACACTTTCAATGTAATCAAAACGTGTCCTACGGTTACTATACCTTTTCTTTTTAGTGATAACTATTAAATGGGGTGTTTTGGATTGTGGATTATAGGTTATAGGTGGAGGATGAACCAAGTATAAGCACAATTATTATTGTCGTCCGGTAAATGGAAATTTTAAGTAAAAAATATATATTCGCCTGTGGTTTTAGTTAGGTTTGGAATTGTTGAAGTTTTGTCCTGCATTGTATCATGTGGTTGGAAACATAACCTCATACTTAATTTAACGTTGCTTCAAATAATACACAAATTATTGATAATAAAAAGTTATTACCGTTGTTAGTAAGTCCAAATTTTGTTTGTTGCTATTGCTGGTAAAACAAGTTACTAGAAGCAGCAGCAGTTAAGAATGTGCGTGAAGAATACACTACCACGTACATAAACAACGATTGCAGCTAACTAGACCACAAATTCAAATAAACCACCCGCAAAAATAGTGTTAGTGCTATATTTGCAATTAAAATCGCCACGACCTTAGACTTCGTTATAACCAAAGTAGGTGCTGCTTTCGACATTGACCATTTCACATAAGTTTACAATTTTTGTCGCAACCTCTCAGTCAATCGCAATCATCTTTATATGAAAAGTTTCATGAAAGTACACAACTTTCGTGATGACAACAACCGCATTGGTGTTAAAATATGTAATTCCGGATAAATGTAAACATGATAACTCGAGAACGACACAACCTGTAACGCTGATTTCTTCGCCAGTTTGTGCGCAATATTAATGTAGAGAACTGAGAAGATTTTTATGCAGAATCAGTCACCTGGGCAACCTTGCTCTTGACCAATCCCTCAAAATAGGGTTTTTTGTCATAACTTTTCATGAATCGTATCAATCGAGCTATTTATTTCACTGGTTATGCGTGTTCAGCATACTGAAGCTAAACTTAAGATAAATTAAAGCTAAGTGTTCATCCAATGGCATCACTCTCTTCTTCTGTTTCTCTTAAGCCTTCTCATCTGCTGCCGATTGTTCAAGAGCTGCAGGCTGCAGGCCTCGACGATTACTTGATCCTGCAGTCTTTTTTTTATATTTCCAAGGAAAGTTTTTAATCTCTTCGTCGACTGTTGGCATTCTCAGGTCTTTGTGGAGGTCGACATTCTGTATTTAGAAAAATATTCATCAAATAAAGCTAATAAAGAAAACGATAGACATAAGTCGTATGTGTAGAGTTGATTCAGAAAATAGGTCATTTTACTTAATACAGCTGTCACTAAGTCAGATTAATTTCGAGCAGCTTTTCAGGCAAGAACTTTAATTTTGTATATTTTAAGTAATGGTTTTCGCTGACCATCAAATACGGTGCCTGCTAGATATTTACTTTGGAAATGCGGAACGATAAAAAAGTCAGTTTTAAAGGGTTTACTCTAATAGAGTTGTCGCAAATTGTCGTATATCTTAAGAAATCCAGATGTTCCGATCAATCTTAAACGTAAAGTTTACGATATTTGCATACTACCAGTGGCTACATATGGTATGGAAACAGTGGCTCTTACAGTACGGAACGCAGATAGATTAAGCGTTACACAGAGAGCCATGGAGCGTGCTATGCTTGGGATATCATTAAGAGATAAGATCCGCAATGAAGAGATTCGACATAGAACAAAAATAACTAAAATAACGGACATCATAGAACGAAGACACTATTATGGCGCCCACGTGAAACTAAGCGAAACAGAGGTCGACCTCAGAAACGATGAGTAGATGACATTCGGAAGATAGCGGGTAGGAACTGGACACAAAAAGCCAGTAACCGACATAGATGGAGGGAAATGGGTGAGGCCTACATCCAGGAGTAGATGGCGGAAGGCTGAAGAAGAAGAAGAAGACTCTAATAGAGTAGATGTTAGTAGTTCAAATGCGCCAGTGCAGGCACCGAAATAGGTGATTTTTTCCAAGGCAGCTATGATAAACATATTTTTTAAATTCCATGTCATCATGGTACGTCTGCGATTAATTTTGCATAGGAATTTTATCTAAATTAGTTTTACTAGCATTCGCACAAATCTGTATACCGTAAGTTCGTGGTGGCATTAGTATTTTTGTATAGATTAATAGTTTGTTTTTTTATTGATATCTACGGATTTTCTGTTGATCAACCACTACAATTTTCTATTTAATTCCTAATTCTGCATGTTTTTGTTTTATAGGTTTTCCATTATTTCTTTCATATCTAGATTCATGCCTACATGTTTTGCTGTGTTAGCATATGGTGTTCTATTGTTGTATATTACTACTGGTTGATATTCTACTGTTTTTTTATTTGTGAAATTATCATGTACCGATTTTGTTTAATTTAAGTTCGTGTACCATTTTTGTGCCCACTCGTAGATTTGTAGATTTGTTGTTCTAGTTGACTCTTTTGTGGTTTTTCCAACAGCTAGAATAAAGATGCCATGGGTAAATATTGTTATTTTCATTTTTTTTGTGCTTCTGGTATGTCAAATGTATACAGGAAGTAAAGTACGGGTTCCAGAAGATTCCCTGTCACACTCCTGCTTTAATTTCTTTAAATGTGGAAAATTCGTCCTCTTGCTTTACTCTGAAGATTCTACCAGATACATAATATTTTCTTCTTCTTGTTCCCCTTATTATAGGCCAGTAGCCTATTAGAATCACAAAATTTCATTATATATTGTAATGGTTACCATCAGAAGGTTGAGTTATTTGGTAATAAGATTACAAGAGTTTGATATTAGCTTAAAAAAATTGATTAAAAATATTTCATTATTAAATTACAAAGATGAATTTAAAGTATTAAATTAGAAAATCAGAATTATTAATATGTGTATTTGGTAAAATAATGAATTTATAATTTAAAATTCAGTTGAACAATACAAAATAAGAAACAGAAAGGGTCTAATATATGATGTAAATATTACCTGAATTAAAGTGGATGTCGGATGTTAAAATAAGTAGAAAGGGTCTAATATATGATGTAAATATTACCTGAATTAAAGTGGATGTCGGATGTTAAAATAAGTGTAATAAAATTTTATATAGTGTTAAAATTTAAAAATATACGTAATTTTTTTAAACAGTTTTCCAAGAATTTTCTATTTTAGTGAACAGTGAGCAAACTGAATTTAATTGTGAATGTTATTCTATGGCATGAGAATACTGAACAAAAATACTTTCTTACACTTTTAGCTACCTATATAAGGATTCTACAATAGTATAATGTACTATGTAAGACAAAAAAACTGGGACAACTCGTGATAGAGATTTTAGCATAATTTGATTAGCTTAAACGAGCCTTTAAACAATTGCATTTATTATAACAATTCTGATTCATAGCAACGTCTAAACAAGTTGACGGTTAAGTTAGAAATACCTAGCAACTGTACATATTAAGGCAGTCACATTCACATCAGACTATACTAACTGTACCAGTTTTTTTTTGTCGTGCATAGTACAAGTTTGACAGAAGTGTAGCTTTTATTAAAAACACCTTTCATAGGTGTTGCAAATGCCAATTTTTCACGTACTGTCGAAACATACTTAAAAATGTTTATATAAAAATATCAAAAAACATGCAAAATATGGTCCGTTCGTAGTAGTTTACGTAACAAGTCCGGAAAGAGCATTTTCGGATGAGTTATGTACATTTTTGGGCACTTGTGTTTCTTCTTAATCTTACCTAAATATTGAACATTACAATAACAAACAAGCATTAGACCTTTGTAAATATTCAGAGATATTTGTAGTTGATTTCCTTTTATTAATAATATTAGTTTATTTTACGGATTATACCATTTTACATAATAAAGGAAAAGAAAATACAAGCGAACAGTCGCTACATATAAGATGCCATATAAAAATAAAATAAAATAAGAATTGAATAAAAAGGAAAAAAATACAAAATTTAAATGCTTATTAAACTTTACATTCTACGGTGCTCCTTAACATTACGAATAAATGTGTGCAAAGATACATGGAATAAGTCAATATCACTAGTAAGCGTGTTTACAACTTTAGCTATTCTATTTACTGGACTGTTAGTACCACACGTTGTTCTATGATACTTCACTTGCAGCATATAACTATTTCTAGTATTAACTTGAGGAACATACAGGTTCAAGAGTGACAATATTTCTGGGCAAGATATAAAGAAATTTAGGCATTTATATGCAAAGCATAATTCAAAATAGTTTCTTCTGATATGCATTAGATGAAAACCAAAATACTGTAAAATTTGAAGATAATTGACGTCTTCAAAGGGAATTTATAGCAAATTGCTTTAACAATCGTTCTCTGTACATTTTCTATGCGATTACAATGCACTTTAAAGGTAGGAGACCATATAATACAATTATAATCGAGTATTGATCGTACCAGACATAGAGTATTACCAAACATCGTATATTAGTAAACTGTAGAGTAATTCTTTTAATGAAACCAGACATCCTTAATGCTTTAGCAGTTATGTGATCAATATGATCAATAAACGATAGAGAACTGTCTAATAAGACACCCAAATCCCTAATTACTGGAACATTTTCAAGTACTTTATTATCAATACAATATGTAAACAAAGTATTCACTCTTTTTCTATTAAATCTAATGGATTTACATTTACTAATATTTAATTCCATATCATTGACAACACACCAATTGTGTAAACTACCTAGATCACTTTGTAACGCTAAACAGTCATCTTCTGTTTCATTTTTTTTTAAATATTTTTAAATCATCAGCAAATACAAGAAAGTTTGAACTTAAACGAGCAGAAATATCATTAATAAATACGGAAAACAAAATAGGTCCAAGATGTGAACCCTGTGGAACTCCAGATAATACCTCAAATTCTGATGATTTATAATTATTAATTTTTACCAACTGTGTTCTACCTTCAACAAAAGAATTTATCCAAGATAATAGCCTTCCCTAAATACCATAACGTTTCAGTTTAGCAAGCAGTAAGCTATGATTGACTCTATCAAATGCTTTGCTAAAATCTGTATAAACAGCATCTACATCATGCCCTGCTTCAATAGAGTCACTAATAAAACTTACATAAGGAAATAAATTCGTTAAGGTACTTCTTCCCGGGTAAAACCCATGCTGATTTTCAGCTATGATATTCATGAAAAGTCTTTGAAACAGTTTACTGACTAATTTATCTAAAATTTTAGGTATGCTAGATTGTATACTTATGGGTCTATAATTTTTTATGTCGCAACGATCGCCGTTTTTAAATACAGGAACAATAAATGTGCGTTTCCAAATGGACGGAACCGTACCAGTACTAAGAGACGTATTATACAGTTTCACCAATGGATCCGCCAATTCAAAAGCGCACTTCTTAAGGATACTAGGAGGTACACCATCCGGCCCGGCCCCCTTATTAATACATAATTCATCGAGAAATTGTAGAATTTCCTCATGCGATACTGTATGTGAGCTAACACAAAAAGAAGTATTAAATTCAAAAGAGGTATCAATATTATTGCTTTCACTATACACTGATTTGAAGTATTTACAAAATAAATTAGCAATACCAATTCACAGACTCGTCACCTAGAAACATATTATGCGGTACAGTTTTTAAACCGTTATTTTTATACTTGACATAACGCCAAAAACTATTTACATCATTAACAATATTATTTTCCATTTGATTTAAATAGTTGTTATACGCAGCTGTAACATCACTTTTACACATATTTCTTAAACGACGAAATTCCTCATAATATACTTCACTGTTATATTGCTTGAACATTCTATGCACAGCTTTTTTTTGTTTAATTAAGTTTATAACGTTTGGTGTATACCATATGGGAAAAGTACTGTTTCTACATTTTTTCTTCTGTACAAAAATATTAAAAGCAGAATATAGCGCATCATATAAAATATTTACACAGGAATCTAAACTATTATTCTCGAAAAGTATATTCCAATTTATGTTGGCCAAATGTAGTTTCAAATTGTCGTAATTTTTAAAGTTCAGATAATATTCCTCTAATTTGGATAGTTCAGTTAATGAGAAATAACTAATTTAAACAAAAGTGGGGAATGATGAAGATCACATGGAAGTAAAGGATCTGTTGCAGCATTTTGCAAACAAACGTTTGAGAACATTAGATCTAGTATAACATTATTAATATTTTTAACATTATTAAATTGCTTTAGTCCACAATATAAGAAAGTATCATATACAAGTTGTTCAGTTTCACCTGGTAAGCGAATTGCTGATAAACCTTCCCACTCCTCTACAGCTTGCCATTGCATATTGCGAAGATTGTAATCTCCAATTATTATAAATAAACTATCTTGATTTTCACTGACACAGTCTTCAAGTAGAATACATGTACCTTAGTAAAAACGGCCAACAAATTTTAAAAATAGTCCTGTAAGACAAGTTTTCGAAAACAGTTCTGTAAAGAAGTACTTTGCAGCCTAAAAATTGTACAGTAATGCATGATTTTCAGAACGGGTGCCTAAAAAAATTAAATTATACGTTGCTATTCGGAAAAGTGTCGCTATGCAGAAAAGTGCAATTTTTTAAATGATTTGTCGTTGCTATGCAGAAAAATGGTACTATACAGAAAAGTACCACTTTTTAAACTATTTTGTATTTAAAAATACAATACATTTTCCTACAGTACGTGAAAAATATTATAGGTTGAAAATTTCAATATTTGGTTTAATTGTTCAACTTTTGTTTATCTTTGTCTACCATTGTTTTCTATATGAAAACTGAACTATTGCAGTTCATCACGGCGAATAATATTTATAAAAAAGAAGCGTCTAACCAACATGGTATGAAGATGGTGATATATCAGCAATTAACGTTATGGTGCAAGCTATTTCGTTTTGATGTTATTATGCTTGTTCTCTTGTGATATAAATTGCCTAGGTAATGTAATTTTTTTATTAACGCAGCATAATTATCAAGCTTCTCTTTTCCTTCTGTTTTCAGTAACATTATTTAATGCAATTTCTTCAGATATCCTTAAAATATCATTATCTATTTTTATTGTTGTCGTCGTCATCCTCGTCTTCCTTTCTGGTTTAGGCGTTTTCCCCCATTCCAGCTTCTTATTTCTACCTATTCCTAAATTTCTATTTCCTTTGTTATTCTTTTGATGTGATTCCTCCAGTCGGTCTTTTTTTGGATCATTTTATAATGTAGGTTGTATATTTGCAATTAGTTTCTTATGTCTTCATTTTGTAGATATTCTTTTATACATCCTTCGGTATCTTCAGTTCAGTCGACTGAATACATATGCATCGGAGTATACACCACTTTGTATGTAAAATTTTATTTTTGAAGTGTTCCATCTGCAAGTATTCCAGCATGTGTGTTGGAATTTACAATTCTGTCGTAGTTAGCAACTTATGTAAGCCAAGTAAGTAATCCACTGCTCTCTTAAATATTGTCGATGATCGGGTTTCTGCTACTGATGCTGGCAAAGTGACTATGCTTATTCTCTTTGATTATTCAAAAGCTTTCGACACAATTGAGCATAAAACTTTGTTATCGATTTTACACTATATTGGTCTAAAACCCGATGCAGTTTCCTTATTGTCGAATTATTTATCTGGGCGGTTACAAGCTGTCAGAGTTGGCAACAATATATCCAACTTTATAGTTAATAATAGAGGAGTGCCCCAAGGTTCAATTCTTGGTCCACTTTTGTTTACGATTTACGTTTCTCATTTTTCTTCTGCGATTGATTCTTGTAATTCTCATTTTTATGCTGACGATTCGCAGATTTATTTTTCTTTTCATGCTGCAAACGCAAATGTAGCAAATTCATTTATTAATAAAGATTTGGAACGTCTTTCTATCATTTCTCAACAGCATTCATTAAAGCTTAATGCTAATAAATCGTCTGTAATATATTTTGGAAAGAAAAAAGATATTGAATTTGCGAAACTTCATGTACAAGTCAAAATTTTCGACAATTTATTAACAGTTGTTGAAACTATAAAGAACTTGGGATTAATTTTGGATTCCTCGCTACGTTTTAAGCAACATGTCTCTAAATGTTTGGAGAAAGCTTATTGCAATCTGCGATCTATATACCAAAACCGACATGTTTTGAGCACCGTGGTGAATGCTACATTATGCCGTAGTTTGGTTTTATCACAGATGGACTATTGCGACGTAGTATACGATTCATGTCTTAATTATCCGGATAAAGTTAGGATTCAAAAACTACAGAATGCCTGTTTGCGACTTATTTATGGTATACGTAAATATGAGAGGATAACTTATAAACTTAACCATGCTGGGTGGTTAAATATGATCAACAGGCGACTCTTTCATCGCTTCGTTTTGTATGATAAAATTCTGCTATTTAAGACTCCACCGTACGTATATAACAAAATCTCATTTTGTACAGATGTGCATAATTTGAATTTGAGGTTTAGGGGTAATATCACTGTTCCATTACGTTACAGTGAATTTGGAAAACGACGTTATCTATATAACATTGCGAAATGGTTTGGTGACTTGCCCGTACACCTCAAAGTACAAACACTATCTTTATCCTCGTTTAGGTGTCAGCTCAGCAAAACATTTCATTCAAGACAAATTTAAGGTGTTCCCCTATTTATTTATTTTTTTTAATGCGTTGTGGTTTTCGGGCAACAGTGAAGGCAAAGCCAGACTATATTTTTAGTATTGTGTGTTTTCGTTGTTTTTGCAACGTAGGGTTAGGTGGAAGAACAGCTCACTGCTTCTGCTTTGAGCTGAATTTCGCCCTCCATATATTTTTTCTTTATTATTAATGATTGAATATAGGTATTTTTTGACTTTTTATGTAAATTGTGATCCACTGTTATATGTGGAAATAAAGACCATATTATTATTATTATTATTATTATTAAGTGCAATACTTGTTTTAAGGGTTTATTATTACTGATTTATTTTAGCTCGACGTGCCTCGACTACTTGTGGCCAACGGCACGGGTACAAAAGGTTTACAATCAATAAACTGAAAATTAAATTAGCTCAGATGGAGATTCGGATAGAACATGAGAAATTAGAATAGGGGTGTCTGAAGAGCAAAGCTTATATCTCGTAATAAACATCAACACAATGGCGGCCAAGTTTTGATTTGTGAATCTATCTGATATGAAAATCTGTAGACTTCAATACCATCCAACTAAGTTTTAAATAATTGCAGAGACGGCTGGAGCCTTGTCTGACACCTTGATTAATTTTAATGTTTTTACTTAGGCTTTTGCCTGTATATATTTTTATGCTATGTTTTCATATATTGTTTTAGTTGTATATATGAAGTGATTGGGATATCCTCATGTGTAATACATAACGGCCATAGAGGCTTTCAATCGACGAAAGCTAGATGCGTCTCTAAGCTAAATTCTCGTAGTTTTTCTATCGGTTGTTTTAAAGAGAAGACATTGTCAACGATACTTCTTCCTTTTCGAAAACCAGCTTGGTCTTCTGAAAATAATGCATCTGAAATGGTTTTCAGTTTGTTGTTTATAATTTTAGCGTATATTTCTTTTCTTCTTCATCGTCTTTAGGCCTTAAGGCCTGTTTGTTTTACAATTTCTATCTGTATTGTGATGTAAATTGCCAGCTTCGTGCTGCGGTCGGAATATTTGTTGGATCTTTGAGCATGGTTGATTTTATCATTAGCAGGTTGCTGGCCTCACTCATGGACCCTCCTCCTTTACCCGGGCTTGGGACCGGCAATGATAGCAGCTGAGCTACTCAATCCACTCATCGGCTACTACAGGCGTATATTTTATACCCGATATTAAGGAGGCTAGTTAATATCTTTTTAATTTATACAGTTTGAATTTGACATAATTGTGAGCTCTTGTTGTTTAGTCATAATGAAAACTCTCTAGGGAAATTTCTCTCCGCTATGGAGTAATTCATTATTTCTCTCACGATTTTGGTATCGTAGAAACCGTGTTTTGCTCTCAGACATGAAAAAAACTATTTTCTCCATGCCCATCTAGTAAGTTGCACTTACTTTGACATATCTATTGCAGGTAAGTTGATTTTACTGTTTGTTTACTGGTTGTCATGACATTAGGAAAGTAAGGTAAAACCTACTCCCCAAGGGAAGTAAGTGAAAATAAACGCAAGTACAGGGTTATTCATTATAAATTACCCACCCCTTATCATCGTTATTATTGCCTATAGAAAAAAAAGTTTTAAATAAAAGTTATGTGGTTATAACTGAATTTTGTTAAAATGCTATCAAAAGTACAGTGGCGTGCATAATTAAGGGGATACAAAAAAGTAATATATTTTTTTAAATGGAACACCCTATATATTATTAAATTTTTGGAATGATCTTTCGTTCCTGATTTCAAAAATATACCATATGTTACCCCTACCTTATACCGTTTTTGAGTTATTAAACGTCGAATACCTTAGTTAAACTAGTTAACATTATTAAATATAACAAGGTTTTATTTAGGAAATTTAAATATAAATAAAACATAACTCATTTTAATGATTTCATTAAAGAAATGTCACTTATCAAACAAAATAGTTGTCATTTTCATAGCTTACTTTAATAATGTTAACTTTTCTATATATACAGTAACTAGTTTAACTAAGATATTCGACGTTTAATAACTGAAAAACGGTATAAGGTAGGGGTGACATATGGTATATTTTTGAAATCAGGAAAGAAAGATCATTCCAAAAATTTAATAATATACAGGGTGTTCCATTTAAAAAAATATATTACTTTTTTGTATCCCCTTAATTATGCACGCCACTGTACTTTTGATAGCATTTTAACAAAATTCAGTTATAACCACATAACTTTTATTTAAAACTTTTTTTTCTATAGGCAATAATAACGATGATAAGGGGTGGGTAATTTATAATGAATAACCCTGTACAAATGATTGTTTATATTGACAGAAACAACTAAAAAACAATTGCTACTAAGCAACTCAACACTAGGTGACTATTTGCTTTGTTTGTAATAGGTTAATTTTCTATCAAATAATGTGGAATTATCAAGAGAAAATTATTCAAATTTTTGTTGGGCATGGAGAAAAATATTATAAGCATGCTCGGGAAGTAACTATCTACAGCCACCCTCGAAATTTGCCAGCCCGAACGAGCGAGGGTTAGCAAACTCGTTCTCGACTGGTAAAAGCTACTTACTTCCCTTGATGCTTAAATAACTATTACCTCTTTTTCCGAAAGATGTTCTTTATTCTAAATTTATTAAGCTGTTCGATACAGATTTCCGCTTATGGACATGCTCAAAAACGCATTCAATTGATATTAAAAATTTATTATCATTTTGTTATGTTTGCGATTTGTTCTTCACTTCAAAAAATTCAGTTATTCTTAGAATGTCAAGAGAATTCGTTTATTTATTATTTTCACTATAGCTTAAGTCGTAAATGAAATAATCTAATAATTTTCGTTTTAACTTTTTCATATAAGTAACTTTTGAAATTCAGAAGAGTCGAGTGCAACGCTTGTATACTTTGTCTCAGGATGCCTAAAGTCGGGGTAACTGGCAATCCTTTTAGTTAAAATGCACTTGGACACGAAGACTAAAGCTACTGTTGCGAGATTAATAAGAACACTTAAGTAGAAATACCTGCATTTATTTTTCTGCCGTTTACAGAACACTTAATTTTAATACGGTTGCTTCTTAACTTTACCTATTAACTTCTTCTTATTAACTAACTAAATTCTTGACCAAGAAAACTCGGTAGGCGTTTACAAATTTCCAAATAAGCCTATCAGAGCAGTTCTAATTTTTGGAGTTTTGGTACGTACATACGGACGTGACAGTACATAATACTTCTATGAATTTGACAAATTTGAAGCTTTCAAACGATGAAATCTGTCAAGCTCGACCCCTCGCAAATTATTCCTAATAAAGTTTTACAATGCTGCTACAAGAATTTACCCCCGTCGGCACGAAATTTTTACGATCGAGTTGCAACAGTTGCACTTCTGATCACGTTCTGGCCATATACCTTTGCCTAATTTTTCGGCGTACGAAGTAAACCCTGCATAAATTTACTGTAATGAATTCGTGAGATTGAAATATCTCCAGCTTCCCAGAGAAAGGCATATTTCTAAACACCGGCTAACATTCGCTTGTTGTAATTTTAATATTACATTTTGCCTACGAATTCTACCTTAAAATATTTATAATACAAATGGCTTATAGCTAACTAAAGTACAGTTTCCTACAACCGCGTATAGTTCATTTCATTAAAGAACGCAAATCGTAACAACTTGAAGAAAATTAATAGCAACGGAATCGTTGTACTAATAAATATCTTTGTTTTGAAACTTAATAAGCGACCTAAAGGTTTACCTAAATTCGGATTTGGAATGGGTGTTTTACACTCAAAACAGGGGAATAAAAATGTAATTAATTATACAGGTACATCATGTTTTTGCCCTTTTCACTTCGACGCGAGAGGGTTACTGCTTATAAAAAAGAAAAACTTCCGGTATCACTGACTGCAGGCATTTCGAGTGGGTTCCTTGCCCTTAAAGAGTTAATAAAACAATCCAGATGTATTTAATAAGCTACCACTTCCGCAGAGCGGAGCCCTCTGAGATCCACAACTTACTGTAATTTTCGAATCGGAATTTGAGCTAATCCTCAAAGTCCAGTTTTAGCAAAAATATCCTAATAAAAACGATCTGACGCTCTACGCCATTTAGAATAACGTAACGAATTCAGGTGTTATAAAAAGTGCAAGCGGCACGTGGTGATCTGTTTTGAGACAGGCCGCAGACACGTGTCGGAAAGCAGGAAGGGGTCCTCGTTCCCCTTTCTGTAACATCCTTTCTCCTCCCACACATCTTGAGGAAGTGCAGCAGCTTTGTATATTATCGCACCAGCGGAATGTCGCTAACTGAATGTGTACAGATTTTCGGCTTGAGCAAGAGCCACGATATTTTAATACCGAAATCTGTGCTATCAAAACAGCTGCAGCGAAGGTGAAATGTGATTGGTGCAATTTTAGTCATGCAAAAATATATCGTGCCCAGTTGAAAAGTTGTTTTCCTGCATTGTTTACGATAAGCTGGCAGATTGATTGCCCACTGTTTTTGCTACAGTGGTTGACAAAAATCATGTGCGAAATGAACTACTTTCAATTTAACTAATGATAGCTGATGATACTCTTCTCAAATAGAGTAAATGTTGCACTCATGAATGTTTGAGAACAAAGTGCAATGTTTATGTGCTTCAGCATATGATATTAAATAAAATTATTTAGAATTTCTATATAACGTATAACAGAATTTCATCGACATGATTTTATGTGCATTAAATTGGTAATTGATAAATAAAACTAACAACGGAAATCTTAATTAATGTGGGAGAATAATGATAATTTCCCTTCAATCGAAGATTACAATAAGTCACATTACTGTATACTTATTCATTCTCATAACGGTGCGTGAAGTAATATAGTGTATTGTGTCACACAAGGGCAAAAAACGAGCATTAGCATCCAGCGGTTATTAGCTGATAGCTAATTAGAATAATTAAAAGCATGTACAGAGAGATGGATTACCTGTAATTAAGGAAAATGTATAAGAAACGAGGAAATGTTAGAATACAATTTAGAAGAATAAGTGTGCAGTAAAAATGAGATGGGATGCAGTTCTGGCGTATGAATTTTTAGATGGGTAAAGGATGGCTGTAAAACTAGACTAGGTGCTAGGAAAGCAGTAGTGTTAAAAAATAACAAAAAGTGTATTATTCTACTTAAAGGAAAATACACATATATAGATTATAAAATGTATAATTACACTAAAAAGTATAGAAGTAAACAATAATTTGCAATTTAAAATAAACATTGTGTAATATAAGTAATGGAATGTCAGCATTGTATGATGTGAGGTATATGGAGGACATTGCTGTGGGTTTGTTGAAGTTCATTAATTGGCTGTAGCCTGTAGCAGAGAAATGTATAATTGTTGTGAGTTAGTACCTGAGAGATTTTTAGGTTAGACTAGTGTTGTGTTTGAAGAGCGGAACGAAAAGTATCTGAAAGCCAAAAGTAAACCATTTAATGCTTGATCAAAAATAATTACCTGAAATGATCTGAGAAATGCTATACATAAGAGGTGTTGAATTAAAAGTTTGAATGAACTGTCAACGTACATTTTAGCTAAAAAGAATCTACATAACGATATCGAGTTTGAATAGAAAAAGTGAAATTTAAAATCAGAATAATAATAAACACGTGTGTTAACCTGATAAAAGAGTTTCATGTTTAAAAAAGGCTAATAATAAAAAGTTCATACATATACAATGTTTAGTACTAATCAACTAATTTTTCTAAAGTATAAGAAATTGTATGAGCAGCAAAATATTGCAAATTTCACAAACAAAATATTAAAAGTGGCCAGTAAATATGCATGGTATTTTATTATGTTTGTACAGTTTAAAGTGCACATTAAAAAATAGCACAGTATTTTATTTGAATTTGCACGGTACAAATTATAATCGTTCAGTAACACACATTTACCAGATGAATATTTGAAGTTAGATTTTATGTTACATATGTCTGCACCACTATAACCACACTGGTTTCATCATCAGGCCTAAACATTAATCTACAGAGGTATGATATTATTCGTAATAAAAGATTGCAGTTACATGAATTATCATACGTAGAGTAGCACAAGACCAAAATGAAGTTTAAAATTTAGAAGTTGAACATATATGTCAAAAAAGGTTGTAAAACAGCATCAAAGTGGAGAAGTAAATAAGTAATCAGTAAACTACATTATAAAAAACATAATAATTAAAAGAACAAGTTAAAAAGTATGGGACACTAAATATGACCCAAACTTAGCATGAAATGGATTCCATTAAGTATCTAAACCTAAAACAGAAAAAGTTCCTAGATTGAATGATAACAAAGTTACCAGAGCGGTTCAAAAATAAGTACGACGACAGAAAAGACAAAAGACCACTTTGATTGTTTTGTTTTTCATAACCTTTTTTGACTTTTACCGGGTGACAATGAAACTACTACCCACGGCGGCATTTCGAAACGGCTTGAGATAGAAATATGCAATTCGTGGGTAGTAGTTTTATTGTCACCAGGTATATGTTCAACTTCTAAGTTTTAAACTCACTTTGACCATGTTACCTTTGATAATTCATGTGAGTGTAAACCTTTATTACGAATAATACCATACCTCTGTAGATTAATGTTTGGGACTGATGATGAAACCAGTCTGGTTTCGAAACATGTCGCAACTTACGAAACTGTAATAAAATCGTAGAGAAGACAAAAGGGTTTTATTGCTTCAGATTAAGGTAACTCATAAAAAACATGACTTTTTCTGGAAAAATATCCCTTTCGCAGTAGAGGGGTGCTGCCATACAGAATCAATTTTTTACAAGCCCGACAAAGAAATTGATAATCGAAAATAGCTATTTATGAAACAAGTAAATAATATATCACTTTATTACAGTTGCATACAAAGCTTTATGTTTGGCTGATTTTTTACTTAAATAATAAAAAAATAAAGATCTAGTAAAATGTAATTAATATGTTCTAAGATAACTTGAGGACCTTGGTGGATATTGATTTATTTACAACAAAAACAAAATGTGTTATCTATATATTCATTACCGTAATAATTAATTGCTGATTCTTCATTTATAAGCACTGTTTCTTGTTGTTGTTCTTCTTCTTCATACAGTAGGCCAGTGGCCCGTTTATTTCCATAAAGTTGTGGATCTATGAGTCCTCTTTACTCATAAGTTGGGTAGGTTGCTAGCCTTGTCCGTCGAAAATAGAGGAAGAGCTCCCTGGTTAAGGGTTAACGACTATAACAGGTGTTAGTGCGGTAGCCGGGGATTGTACGATTTTTAAAATCCTTCTACGGAACCACAGGAAATCGAACCCCGGCCAGCCACCTGAGAGTCGAGCGTTTGCTCGCGGGGCCATCCGCTCACTGTTTCTTGTTAATCTTTAAATTTATTGAGATTTTTTTTTTACATTCATTGTAACATTTACTTTATATGACAGTTTAGTCTAAATTACATTATTATTATGGTACTAATACAATAAAGTGCAATTCAAGAACTTTTATAAACAAACGCTCTATGATGCAGATGAACGGAAAAAAATTGGCCCACTCGACTGCGTTGTGCTCTGTCTATAACTGAAATTAATTCAAATCATGCAACAAAGAAAGGTAATTGATACAGTAAATGTGCGATAATTACGAAGAAATTTCAAAGTATACCTATTTTAGAAGTTCGGTTTGATGTTGTTCGAATATAATAGAAACAGGTTGAGTAAGGGGAGCTCAAAAATTAGGTTTTTCCAAATTAAACTAGCCGAACAGCAAAACATTTGAAGCTGGAGCAGTAATATAAAAAATGTTTAGTGAAATAGGAAAAATTCAGTAATAATATTATTATTTTAAATATTATTTTGGGCCATTTATTGTATATATCATATATCATTTTTATTGAATATTAATTCGTTTACTTACTAATTTTTTTCATATTGACGGCTCTTTATTTTATTTACTAGAAATATTGTTTTTACTGAGAAAAGTTATTTACTATTTTAATATAATACTGTGCATTTAATTCTTTATCTTGCAATGAAAATTAAAGTTGTTACTGACCGACTGATTCTGTACAGTTTTGAATTAAATATTTATTATTTATAATGAACACTATATTTGTCCGAACATCTATAATTTTTACTAAATTTATTATTTTAAAGTAGGCTGGTAACTAGGTCATAACTTATCTGTAGGGTAAAGGAATATTACCCTACATGGCAACCATAACCACACAGCAACCGATAAACTATTGAACAAATCACGGATGTTATGAATCATAACAGCCTCAGATGTTTTAAAAGCCTCGCTCTACGAGCTCGGATTTCAAAACATCTGCGGCAGTTATGATACTCATAACATTCCTAGATTTGTTAATAGCTATTACTGGGCTCTTAGCGGTTTCTTACTGATCATCTATTACTTTTACCAAACATTTATTCTTTTACTTAGCATTCACAATTATTACTGAACATTTAGGATTTTTACTATGCATTTATTATTTTTATTACATATATTAATGTTACTTGTCACTTATATCTACTGAGCTAATGCACTTGATTTTAAATAAAATGCAGTGCATTTATAGCTATTAACATATCTATAAATGTGAGGATTCATAAAATCCGTGGTTTGTTCAATGTTTATCGGTTGCAGTATGGTAATGGTTGCCAGGTACAAGTGGGATAAGAGCACGAGATATCTAAGCACACCAGTATATTAATGATGCATTATCACACATGTATTGTACAAAATTTTATCTACTAATGCCTAAATTTGAGAAAAGTACATTAAGAGAAATGTCAGATCTGTCATTTTCAAAAATATTTTAGTAGGCAAATGACATTATGTCATTCATTTGACACTATTTCGGTTAGGTAATGTAGCCATTACGCCACTCACTAAGGTAATGAATCCATTACATAACTAAGTGGTGTAATGAGCTTCATTACCTAACGGAAATAGTGTCAAATGGGTGACGTAATAAGTTACTTATGTACTGTTTGAGGCTTTCGCGGTTACTCGAATTATGCTAAGGAGAATAAGTTACTTATCTTACTGACGTAGATAAAGGAATATTACAGTACAGATACAGTTGTTTCAGAATGGTAATGGTTGCCATGTATGGTAAAAAGCTATTACCGTACAGATACAGTTATGACTTAGTTACGAGCCTACTTTTTTACTTCCTTTTACAATAAAGGAAGTATTGGATTCACCCCAAAAATTCGAAATTGAGTTTTCAACAGATCTTCACGTTTTAGAGTCCCCTGATCCTAAAAAACATAATTTTTTTTCATTGGTATGTGTGTCTGTGTGTCTGTCTGTCTGTCTGTCTGTCTGTCTGTGAACAGAATATCTCAAAAACGAAAAGAGGTATGGCGTTGCAACTTCATATATAAGTTTTGTGTACTATGTAAATGCGACAGCAAGCTTTTGAAGAAAATCGCATAACCGGAAGTAGGTGTTTACTCTTGTGATTTTTCAGTTTTTTTCAATTTTTTCAAAAACGGCTTTAACGATTTTTTTCAAACTTCTCATTTTTATTACATTTTTAATGTGTATTGATGTGAGATAGGTAATTTTCCAGTTGAATATTTCTAAACTGGATTTCGTTTGTTTTTTTTTCTATTTTTTTATTAACTCCTATTTTAAATAGAACACCCGGTATATTATTACATTTTTGAATTCAACTTAAAATTCTAGAGAAAATTTGTCTCTTCACCTAACGCTCTATTTTGCACCGTTTTTGTAGAATTTTTAGTTTTTTAAAATTTTTGACAAATGCTTCAAGATTTAAAATCAAATTTTTGGCCAATTATAAGATCACTGTAAAGGGAAGTTGTGTGTGTGTATCACACCAGATTTTTCATATGTAAACTAAGACTTACAGCCAGTCTTATAAAGGCTACTAATCTGACGTTAACTTTAATTCCATGTTAAAATAAACAAAAGCGCATCAAAATTTGTTTACTAATGAATGAAATGTCATAAGCACTAACGTTTTGATGTGCTTTTGTTTGTTTTCACAGCGAATTAAAGTTAACGTCAGATTAGTGGCCTTTATAAGACTGGCTGTTAACATCCTGAAACCGATAAATTTAATTTAATTTAATTTCCATGCCTTGCGCAGTCTATATCCAATGTTTGTTTACAGATTCTTGGGCATCTACTTATATTTAGCATGATCTTACTACTCTTCCTTGCTTAGTTGCTTCAATTAAAAAACTTTTGACGTTCACCTATTCCTATCTTTGTATCCAACTCATTGCGACTTAAGTCGGGTAATTCTGTGTATGATTCTTGTTTTTTCCGTATCATCTCATTTCTGACATAATCTCTTAAACTAATACCCAGCATCATTTCCCTATTGCTCTTTGTAACATTCTTAGTTATTAAACACTTATGTGTGTCATGGTTTCTATGCAATATGTGTCACCAGTAGGACCTTTCTCTTAGCACTCGCGTTCTCTTTCTAATTAGAGGATAATATACGCTACTCTTCAGTTTTGGTCTTTATTTGTTTTTGCTACACGTAAGTTGTACGTTTCTAATAGGTTACACACCTACAGCTTTCCACTGGCAGCGTCGAGCAGCGCTTTATATTTTAGCTTTTCTTACAGATATACAAATTCAATTAAAGAGAAAATGGGGATAAGTTTACCTTTATTTAAGAAAATATTGAAATTCTCAGTGGCACTATGACGAACATAGGGAATATGATGAAACAGATTAAGCACTAAGCAGTAAGCTGCATTTACGAAAACTGAACAGTAAGTAAGTACTTACCGTTCATAAAATTTAATAAACTTGACAAAAGCGACTTATCAAACACCAAACGTCATTTTTGACAGTTAGTTCAGCAGTATAATATATTGCAGTAAAAATAAGTGTTTAAGTTATCCCAATCGTGTAAAAATGGTATAAGCATAACTCGCCTGTCTCCTGTTTTAATTTCTTTTAATGTACTATTATGAGTTTCGTCTTCTTGTTCTATTTCTTCTTGCTCCAGGTGTGTGTTTATGTTTTCAGAGCAATGTTCTATTAGTAAATTGCTTAATGCTCCTTCCATTGCTGTATTTTTCACGATTATCTTCTTAAAGTTCTATTCCCGTACCATCGCACTTATTCTTCCAGAATGTGAATGACCTTGCTACGTATATTTTGAATAATTTTGGAGATATGCAACACCATTGGCAGTAAATTTAAATAGCTATAAAATAAGTCTTCCTATATGTGCCCTTGTAGTCAAATTTTCCATCAGTAGCTCTTATATTCCCATACAGTTATAGGAGTAATCTGTAGTGATACTTCTTCTTTTTATTCTAGGCCAGTGGCCTGTTTTAAAAACATAGTGGTCTATAAACCCTCAATGTCCTTAGCTCGGGTAGGTGGCTAACCTTTCCCCTCAAAACTGAGAAAGAGTTCCCTTGTTTAGGGGTTAACGACTACCACAGGTGTTAGCATAGTAGCCGGAAAGCGTACGATTTTAAAATCTTTCGGGAGTCCTCCGGGATTCGAACCCGGGCCGCCCGCCTGAGAGGTGAGCATTTACTCGCTGGGTCATCCGCTCACCTAGTAATACTTTTTTTTTACATTTTATATCGTTAATAAATTACCAGAACTCTGATGAATATTTCTGCCGCCTATATATAAATTTATCTTTATACCTGTTGATATCATATTTTATACTTTTGATTTATACACTTTTATAACCTTTGTTTTTATATCTTTCTGTTTTTCTTTATCTTGGGTTGTTTTCGTGTGTAACCATTTCAAATCTTGTGCTTCCATTTTCTATTTTAATTTGTTCTTTTATCTCTGCAACGCACAGGTGCTTATATTTTCTTATTTTCGCTATTATTATTTCACATTGGGCTTTCTTGGCTGTTGGCTGTACAGGGTACAGCGATATTATTATGTTTATACATGGTTCGGCAAGTAAACGGATGTAGAAGATATTTATAAAACGATCACATAAAAATTGCTTATATAAAAGTTGTAGATGCAAAAGTGGTGCATATTACCAAATTATTTATAATTATACAAAATGCATAAAAAAGTGTGGCAAATCAAACCTACTTTTTTAGATGTAATACCCCATATTTAGATTGCTTAAAGGTTTCGTGTTAAAATACTAATCATTTTAATATAAAGTTGTGTGGGCTGAACGTCAACTGTTTTGGAGATATTAAGGATTTTATGCAAAAAAACTCTCAATTTCAGGTGGCGCGAAAAACAAAACTTTTTGTAACATTTTATTTCATATTCATTTATGTCTTGTTATTTACAGCAACCGCCTGAAATTCAGCATATTCCTTTGCATAGAATCGTTAATACCCGCAAAACAGTTGATATTAGGACCATATAATTTTATATCTTAATAATTAGTATTTTAAGACAAAACCTCTAAGATAGCAAAAACAGGGTATTTTATTAATAAAAAGTAACTTTGATTTGCAACATTTTTTTGAACTACACTTTATAATTAAAAATATTTTAGCAACGCGCACAATTTTCGTACTTACAACTTTTACATAAGCGATTTTTACGTAGCTCATACTAAAACACTGCTGGAGCCTGTGGCTTGAATTCGATTCGTTGAAAACCCTTAGCCACACTAATATTTAACAACCGCTAAATACGTATTTTGACAACTATGCTGTCATGCTCAGCAGCCCTGAAGAAAAATACTAACCAGACAAAGTTGTCCGAAGATATGCTCTTCACCAAATCACTCGTGAAGGTCAGAACTCCCGCACACTCTAATGCTATTTATACCATCTGATTCGGAGGGCGTGTCCTGTGCGACCAATCGGGTGTCAAATTCAACAGAGCGTAAATATCCATCTCCACCTTTGTTATAAATTTTATTACCTTTATTCTTCAAAATGAAGAAAGAATTTAGCTGCTTTGTTGAAGTTAGACCTTTACAATTTATAAGTCAGTTTCCGTAATACTATGACCCGTTTCGTAAATATGTTACGCAACACTAGATTTTTAGAACCTGTTGAATCTAAAATGAGCTATATGATGTTTAAACCTAGTACCAAAATTACGCCGTGTTTGCCCAACATATTTAGAATCACAATGGAAACATTTCATTTCGTAAATTCCAGATCTCTCTAAAATCTTAAGCTTGTATTTTGGATTCTTCCATAATTAGACTAATGTTGTTTGAACTATAAACAACTTTATAGGCTGAATCTTTATATTTGTTCTCTAGGGCCTTTGTAACCGGGTGAAGGTACTTTTAGTTGGATCTTTGACTTCTAAGACTGGCCAGAGTTGTGGAATTACGAACGTCCAACTTTGTTTTTGCTTCCTAATCAAATTGTCGATACTTTTATAAGAGAAACCATTGTACACAGCTATGTTTTTGATGGTTCTAGGTTTAAATGAAAGGTTAGCAGTCTATGCACTAAGAAATTTAGAGCAGCCATTTTGTGTTGAAAATAATGATTTGAATCTGCTAAAATGAATTTGTTTACATTGGTTTCTTTTCTATAAACATTGAATTCCAACTTATTTTTATCTCTTGTTACTAAGGTATCCAGAAATGGTAGTTATTCTTCTTTTTCCATTTCATATCTGAATTTTATATTAGGAAATTTAAAATTTACCTGATTTAAAAAATTACCAATACTATATTTAGATAAATCAAAAACAGCAAAAATGTCGTCCACATATCTGAACCAAATTCTTGAAAAATACTCTGCATTATTCTTAAAATCAGTTTCGAATTTATACATAAAAAGGTTGACAACGAAAGGGGAAAGGATGTTTCCCATTGATGTTCCCTCATGCTGTTTATAGAATTTTTCATCTATAGCAAAGCCATTCTGGGACATGCAATGGGTAGTTAATCTAACAAATTCGTCAATTTTGTTTGAATTCAAATTATTATCCGAAAATAATTTCCGCAGATATATCATGGTTTGTGGGACTGGTACGTTTGGAAACAAGGAACATACATCAAATAAAACTAGAATCTCTTTTTCACCAAATTCCAAATTTTTTATTTTATTTTTCTACGACCACTACTAAAAGTAGGCCTTTTAGCACTAGCTTGTTTCACTAAAAATGACGTTTTAGAAATCAGCGTGTTAAAAGTGAAATCAGCCCATGTGCTAAAAGTAAGCAGTTGGTGTTGAATTTTAAACAGGAAGTGAGGTTATAAAGTTATTCTACTTACTTCCTTCGTTAGAGGTAAATTGTTTTTTAAATAATTAAAGTAAAAAATATGTAATGAATAAAGTGAAATGTGTACTATTATAATTACCTTTGATAACTAACTTTGACAGCTACAGGTTGCAGAAACAGTCACTTGCGCCGTCATGGCCTTCTCTTTACTATGACATAAATTATAACTGTCATAAATGCAAACCTTCGTTAAACTGACATTTATAGATTAATAACAGTCAATTTAACGCCGTAGAAAAAATATTGTGTGCAAACTCGTGCTGAAACATCCACTTTTAGCACTTGTTGCACAAATAGCTATTATAAATTCCAAAGAGTTTTCGACCGAAAAATTATTTTGAGGTTTGGGCAAATTTCTAAATTCAAATTCAATTGCCACTTTAGACGAACATTTTAAAGAATTCATTAGAAGAGCTTGCAAAAGCAACATAGCTAATCACATATTAAAAACCGAAATTTTACTTTAAACCATAATTTCTATGTATAGTCTTAAACGATTGTATTTGTCACCTTTTTATTCAGGCGTATCACGAACTTATTCATCTCCCAAGCACCACAACTTGAAATTTCTGTTCCTTCGAAAGTGCCAACCTGAACATGCTCCGTTAACAGGCACTACCGTTGGCATCTTCCCACGTCAAGCTGCTATGCTGCATGATCGGGTGGCTTGGCTTCTCCCAAATGCTTATTTGAATCTTTTATTGTTTTGATTTTCTGTTTATACTTGTCATAACCACACTTTCATATCAGTTATATGGTTTATTAATCTTATTGTTCTTTCACGTGAGCTGCTTGTTCATGACTTTGCTGCTGTAACGACTTTCCACCAATATTATGAGAACGAACAGAAAATAAAATGGCTACATTGTCACTTTCAAATGAAATCAATTGTGTATATTTAGACCTATTCTGGATTAAGATTCCTAGTGTTAGCTGTGTTTATTAATTATAGGTCAAGTATTACCTATTGAACTAGCAAATATCAATAACAGTGGCTGTCTCCAACTTTTAATGCAAATATCAAATTAATATTATTTGCCGAAGCACAGAAACACTGCAATATATTGTCAGTATTATCTATGTATGCTGTTATTGTATTTATCTTCATCGTTGTTGTTATAGACCATTAACCAAATTAATTTTAGTGTCGTTAACAGCTTTATTACCGCACACCAGTAATGGATATTAACGCACCCTTTTTATATAAAGAAATACATTGAACCAGAATTTATTGATGAAGATAAAATATTGAACAATACACGTTTGCTTCTGGCACGAGATTCGTTTGATTGCTGCAAAACTCGGCTCACCGCCTCATAATCAAATTTGTATCGTTAATATCTATAATATATCCAGTACTATAAGGAAAACTGAATTGTTTTTACTAAATAGTGGCCCATTCCACAATTTGGAACCTCGATATGCTGTAATATATGATGTTTTTTTCTATTGTTTTAGGATGATAATATAGATTTCTTGTATCATCCCTCCAACTATATTGGTGAATTCTTCTGTGCTTAAAAAATCCTTCATGGTGTTAAAGAACAACTAAATTGTTTTCAACAAAAGTGTCTTGCTTTAAAAGCTCAGACAATAGACATTTATTTTAGCTGACTTCAATTTATTTACACAACATTGTGTACTTCTAATCTCAGCTTCTACATAATTGCTAACTACGTCTGTCGACAACTTCTTTACAAACAAAGCCGCCTGGTGCACTTATTTTTTAATGTACAAAGCGCGATGTTTACCGTGGGCTCTGTCGCGACAAAAAGTGCTGGCGAATGCGTACAGCGAGTGCGTGCTGGTATCGTTATTTTAAGCCAGCGTTAAGGAGTAATTCTTCACCTGCTCTTGCACACATCAGTGGCGTAAAAACCGCAATGGAATCTAAAGACATTTTTACGAGTGAAATTATACATACTCCCTCTTATGTTGTTCATTTCGCTGCCGTTTTATGCCACACGCCAATCCCATAAAACTCTCACACGTGCTCGTAATTCGCAGACACAACACAGGCTGCGTTTCGCACCCCAGACGACTTTCCACTTCTGCGGAATAAACAGGACACCCGAAGGAATGCAACGTGCGCATTTTACTGTCATGGTTTTTGTTTTGTTTTTAACTAGGACTACATAGAATTATATTAGTAATAGAAGAAAAAACAGTAAATTGAATTGCATTGTCTCTGATGTTTACAGCTGAATTCAAAATTACAAAATATAAATGCATTATATAGACAGTGCTAGCTTTTGATATATATCTTTATTATAATTCAGTGATACTTCATAGCCTAAATACTTAAAAAGGTATATTTATTCAAGAAAAAGTCATATAACAGTTGTTTGAGACGATTTTTCTCAAGACATTTTCATGTCGAGTGTTTTCACGCCTTTGTTTTTAAGAACTGCCAGGACTATTGTTTCTTCTTTGAGGAAATTACAGAAATCATTTTTAATTAAACATAGGCTTATAATTAATTTACATTAGAAGGATTTCAAACCGGCCAAAAATTTAAAAACTAATAATTACGAGTTGCAATGCGGCACTGATCGATTTTCGGAAACATTTCAAAAATGGAAACAAAATTGTGGACAGAAGCGGTTAACAGTTAACTATCGCTTCAGGACTAAATAACGAAACCCCAATTAAAATATGGATGGGTATAAATCTAATGTTATCAATCTCAAAATTTTCGGTAGTGTAGCTGTAATTCATATTAAAAATTATAATAATAAACTGCTCAAGTACAGGTCTAAAGAGTAGCTTCAGTACTGCGAAAACATTAAGTATTATAGTGCACCCAGAATGTGTAGTTCAAAACGTGACCACCGAACTTCTGTAGATGGCGCCAAGTGGACAAGCCGCCACTGTGCTACAATGCTTGGAAATTTTGCAAAGTGGAAAATCGCCACCTTTCGCCAAAACCAAATAGCGCATGAAGGTGCTCGGGACCTTAGCAACAACTTTGCCCCCTTTCAAAATTTCGATATCTGTAGCCGTTCGAAAGTTACAGGCGATCCAGACAGACAGAGGGACGGACGGACGGACGGACGGACAAAACGTTCGCATAAGTACGCTGAAGCTACTAATAAGGGAACAAACTGGGATAAAACATTTTTAAAAATGTTGGGATATGGAGAAAACGAAAGAATATCGTGTGTGTGTGTGTGTGTGACCCACAAAATAATACTGTGTTAATTAGTAGAGATTTGATGATCATAGAAAACTTAACGAGAACTCAAAAGAAACAGAAGTATTGGATTCAGTGGGGATTACTGTGTAAACTGAGGAGGTTATTTCTGAAGTTGAATCTGATACAGTAAAAGTATTATCAGAAGGAATAGAAAGTAAAGAAGATGAAAATTACATATGCCAGAAAAGAAAGTCCAATCAAGGGAAATACTAAGAAGAATGAAGTCACATCCATAACCAAAATCTTTCCACGATTATGTGACTTACCTGTGCAGTAATAATGATAAGTGGTGCGGTTAGGGTAGAAGAAGCTTTATCGGGACCTGTAGGAGATCAGAGGAGGCAAGCGATAGTGGATGAATACGAGTTGTTTATACAGAACGAGTAGTATGGAAGCTATGGAAATTGCTACTTGGAACGTGAAGAGATTATATGCACTAGAAAAATGGGCGAATAATACAACAGAAATGAAAAGAAGTTGAGTATCCTTGGTATTAGTGATGTGCAATGGTCTGAATCAGGGCAGCAATGACGAGTTAATCCATAGATATGGTATCGGTATTAATATAGAAAAAGGTATTAACAAGTTTTACTCCATACTCTGATCGAATTATAACGTCACAACTCGTCTCAAATAAAACAAAAATTAATGTTATTCAAACGTATGTACCGACAGCGAAAAAAGAAGACGATGATGTTGAAGAATTTTATGAGCAATTAGAAACTGTTCTGAAATCCACAAAAACAAGTTTAATGATTTAATGCCAAAGTTGACAAGGTTAAATCTGAACGATGCACAGGAGAATATGGTTTAGGGCAGAGAAATGAGTGACAGAAACGATTGATAGAAAACGAAAAACTGGCAATAATGAATATAGTGTTTACGTTGCCAAATCGTAGGTTGTATATATGGAGATCACCTATGGAAAACAAACAAAATATTGTTAGAAATAAAATAGATTACTTAATAATTAGAAGTTTAAAATTCTAGTACATTAGAGAAAACATACACCGGAGCGGATATCGGGTCAGATCATAATCCTACCGGACCGGACTGAACAAATTAAAATGCAAAGGTGACAGGGAAGAAATGCATTTAAAAAGACTGAACAAAGAAAGTGTACTAAACCACGCAAAATAAACAGTTAACCACAGTCTTAGAAACATTGAATAAAAAAATAAGGACAGCGAAAACGTCAACGAGAAATGGAGAAACATAGAAGTAGCACCTTAAAAGCTGATAAAGACACCTTGCATCAAGTGAGAGTCAAGAAAAAAGCTTGGACGACTAATGGAATTCTCAGGCTTATGGAAGAAATGCGAAATAATAAAGTTAGAAACGAAGAAAAGCGTAAATAATCAAATCGAATCATTAAAAGGAGAACTAAAGAGGTAAAAGAGAAATGATTTTTAGAAAACTGCATTGTGATCGAAGAATATAAAAGCAGATTTGATAGCATTAATATACGAGGAGCGTTCAAATATGAATTATAATTTGAATTACGCGCCAAAAGACAAAGCCATGCACAAACGTTGTATACATGAATTAATGCTCTGGAACAAGTTCTAACTTGACTCAGTTGGTGAGTCGTTACAATTTATTTTTATTCATTTAGCTAGCATGAGTGAAATGGTAGTGCATTGAATCATCGAACAACACATTATTAGTACGTTTCTTACTAAGGAAGGTATCAGATCATCAGACATTTGTACAAGCATTAAAAGGCAGTTTGGTGCGCAAGCACTGTCAGACATAAGCGTTTATAAAGGCAGTAAAGCGTTTTAAAATGGCAACAAACGTTCGAGAATCAACCGCTTTCTCCTCGTCCAAACACAGAAGAGAATGCTGACAGAGAAAAATGCATTTATTTGGAACGATAATCGAATTACAGTAAATAATATTGCCTCTACATTAAATATCAGTAAAGGTAGCGAGGAAGAAAACTCGAGTTCTCTGTCTCCTTCTTATAGGAAAATGCTCGACCCCATTTTGCTGCTCCTATGATAAATACAATTCAAAAATTGAAATGGACTGTGCTACTCCATCTGCTATACAGTTCAGACCTTCCTCCATCAGATTTTTATTTCTTTAGACACTTAAAAAAGTTTGTAAGAGGAAAACAAATCGTTTCAGTGAAGAGGTCATCAAAATTGTTCAGGAATGGGCGTGTCAGCAGCCAAAAGAATTTTTTCTCATGGAATACAGATGCTACCCCATTCAAAGGGAAGGAGGCTATGTAGTAAAATAACATGATATACATTAGAGTCTTTATGTTTGTTTTCGAATAAATATTAAATTATAATTTATTTTTGAACGCTCCTCGTACATAAAAAGATTAAAGAAGTAATAGGTATTAAAGGTTCAAAGCAAGCTAATGCATTAAATGACGAAGACAGTAGAATAATCATCGACATCGAAGGTAAGTTGGGGAGATGGACTCAATATTGCTATGAACGCATTTTAAGCTTTTATGATTATAATAGCAATTAATAATATTTTAAGCATATCAAATATTATTTTATAAAATGTTCCAGAAATGTGCTAGTTTAATTTTGTAAATTGTATAAAATAACATTGGTCTCGATTATAATTTGTAAAACGATATTAAAAATAGTGTTATCCTTGATTTGAACAAAATGTAATCAGAGTAGGCTTGGATATAATGTAAAACAACGTACGATCGAAGCCAAACAATTGGTTAATGGAAGCCAAGCTGTAAAGTAGTGTTAATTATTTGCTTCCCCAATAAATAATTATTAATAGGTGAATAATTACCCTTTTCCCAATTCAGTGTACCTATTTGAAAATTAAGTCTATATCATTTGGGCATGCTGTAGTAGGTTGCAGTAATTCGTCGCACCTCTGCAGAGTTATAAAAAAGTGTTTAATTTGTGCATCGAGGGTTGGCTGGTTTTTCCTAGATTGTGTACGAGGTTCGAGTAGTGTAATTCGGGCCGTATGAGCTAGAGGTAGACACCAACGTTTGTGGGAAGCAATTGGAGCCCTAGGTGTGAGACGACGGATAAACTAAAGGCGGTTTTCGCAGCGGTCGAGCTACAGAAGTCGTTCTGCAGGGCGTTCAGTAGCATGTATCTGCAGGCCAACCGAGAAAGTGGGGTTCTGGCATCGTGGGACTTGCTGGGGTTCGAATTAAACCCTAGTGTCCATTGGAAAAGTTCATCCTAAAAGTGCGAATTTAGTAAATT
>CALNHX010001863.1:0-85660 GCA_940337035.1 Agriotes lineatus | reverse complement strand
ATAAATGTACACCGTCTTCACTGTAGCTAGTCGGCTCTCCGGTACCTCCATGTAGCCTGAGCGATCGTTTTGGTACGATTTCAAGTTGGTAAGAGTCATTGAGAAACTTTGGTTTGGGGCTGAGCCTTGCTTAGTATTTGTTGTTCGTAGCAATTAATATGTAAAATGCTTGAAATTAAAAAAAGTCCAAAATCTATTAATTACAGAACAGGCTTTGGAAAATTAAACATTAACTACCATAAATTCGTGGTGCAGAAGTATCCTACCACCATTTTGAAAATGTGATTTCCAGACATTCAAAGTAAAATCAATCGTTAAAATTTATAAACTGCATATGGTTCCATGAAATCGAAATACATTATAACTGGCTAAATGTTTTACTTCATTTGTAAAAAGAATCACAAATTGCGGCAATTATTCCTCAAGATTTAATGAACAAAATTTAGCTGTAGAAAAATTAATTTAATTAAAACTACACTAAGAGCATTACATGACAGTCAACGTTCCACTAGCCATTATTAATGTATGAAAATGTTACTTATTTTTATTTAAAGTTATAAACAGTTTCAACTTTGGTATTTATTAATCAAACCAAATCTAGCCCTGCCAAAAGAGGAAAACTCAGAAATTAGGCAGCTAATTGCTATGTACGCGCTAGAAAATTACAAACAGTGAGACGCGAGTCGTTGTTGCTCATTCGTGTGGATAATTTGGCGGAGCAGGATATTTCTGCTGGTCCAACGATACCTAACGCATAGCTCACCAGCGAGTTCATTGTCATGTAGGAGGCCATGGTCGCGTCGCGGTGGTGAGCGTCTATTTCTAGCTCCACCACTGCATCTCTCCAATTCAATATTTACGCCGTTTCCGTAAACCAGCGAGCTTTTACCAACAGCTGCACTTAAATAAATAAGCCCGCGGCTTAGCAGAAATTATTGGACAATTTTTTATCGGCCCTGGGTTGCTAGAGAAGGACGCCTGGGTATTCACCCTTCCGCAGCTATTTTCACTCCTCGCAGTGAACTGTAAACTATTCGATCTAGTTTATGTCTGGTGAACGAAACGATTTCACTTTATATTTGGAACGATTATTTTATAAAATGGTTATGAGTCATAGCACAGCGACTAGAAGCTGAAACCTTTTGTTGTCGCAAACGAATATCACTTCAAAAGGTTTCCACGAAGAGCCATTGCAGTGTGACGACGCCCCTTTCTGTCAACTGCAGCCATTTGGTAACACGTCCTTCATTTCAACTTCTTTGAAAATTCTGGAAACCGCAAGAAGAATGGACGTCTTCGGGTCCTGCTTGCGTAACTTCGAAAGTTGTGGTTTTCATTCATAAGGAGCTATAAACAGATTTGCATGCGCAGCGCTGGAGCAGTTAATGAAAACGGGACATAAAAAGCTGTGCTAGAATGAGCTTTCGACGGAAGCGAACAAAAACAAACCAGGAGCACGTGTTGCGGTTCCTGCTGTACTGCAACGACCACAGGATGTATATAATGTGCGTAAATGCTTCGTCCTCATCTGCAATGTCCATTGGTTAATGAACTTGCATTTTTTGTTTCATCATATGGCGTTTTGCTAGCACCAGGATATACCATTTGGGTTTTGGGTTACCACCTTGTAATGAGATTCAATGGTATTACTTTCGTAATCTTTCCTGTGTCTCGTATGAGTGCATCCTGTGTCATTAGTTCAATTTTGTTAAAAAAAATTGGGACAGAATACACAGGATTTATATCAGTTCTTCGCATATTTTTCCAAACTTTCGAGTCGACATTAACCAATTTATGAATACTGTCAGACCTAATAGTAGTTTCCACTGGAAAATATCATCCTACATAAATATGATCCTTACAGCAAACTAAGCAAAACTGAACACAAAACTGAAGCCACTGACGTGTAAACGCGAAGTCAACAAGTAAAAAGTATTCCAAACTCCGGACATCGAAGTGTTATAAAATATCTAGAAGTCTGTGGTGTATTTTGGCAGCAGCTAAAGTATACTTTTTGTAATCCGCTATCGCGGAGTGCAGGCCTTCGCAGCGCAATTGCGCCGTATAGGCTTACTCCAATTTGTAACCGCATTAAATAAACATAATATAGTACTCGCATACATTGACTTTAATTAAATATTAGTGCAATATACTACAAAGTGGCGACGAGGTATTTTTGCGTTTTAAAGTCGTTAGCAAACCATACAGTCCAAGTTTCTGAACGTTTTATGAATTAGTCCACGCTCGCGCATCATGTCCACCCACGGATGACGATACAATAGGACATTTGCGAGAATTTTGCTTAAGCAGTTCGGGCTGAACAATTTTTAGAGCCCGTTTAGAAAACTACTTCAGTGCAAATGGCATTAAAGCCGATGGCGAGGATGCAAACAAAAGGAGAAGTATTTTGTTATATGTTCTAGACGAGGCGACGTACAAACTACGAGCAGTTAGTGGACATCCTAAACAGTCACTTCAAACCGCTGTATTTGCAGCTCGCTTTAGATTTTATACGGCCATGAAGTAACCCGACGAGAAGGCTGAAGCAGCGTTTTCCTCCACATTCGCCAATCGCCGACGACTACGACCGAGTAGCCGCGACCAATTCGTTACTACATCTACAATGCATTTAAGCCGGTCTGTTTTCCTAGCTGCTACCAAAATCCGTTCGCCAGTCGCTAGTCGCCAGTCGCTTGACATGTTTTTGAGCAGACAAGCGACTGATTCGTCGACGAATTTGGATGTTTTTGCATCGTATTTGTGAAGTGTTGTGTGTAGATAATATATTTTAACTTGGTGAAGTCAGGAAAATATAACTATAACACTAGCAACATTAAAATTATTGTTTTTTATCAATATTAATTTTATAAACTGCAGCTAGTCGCGAGCGAAGTGCAGTAAACCGCTGCGGGAGGAAAACAGGCACACATCCTGACGAATCGGTCGCGGCTACTCGGTCGTAGTCGTCGGCGACTCACGAATGTGGAGGAAAACGCTGCTTAACCAGTGGGCCGCACGAATTCGAGGATTAGCGGTTGGCTGTGAGTTTGGAGAAGAGCTGAAGATGTGCCTTCAGGACCGATTAATTTTTGGAATCAATAAGGAGCCAATTTTGGACCGACTTATGGAGGAAAAAGCTGACGGAAGATTTTGAAAGAATGGTAATTTTATCAGCGACCAAGATGGCGGCTCAGGAGACGATGCGATTGCGAGGCGATTGTTCTATGGGTTTATGTACTTCACTACACACTGCTGCGATTGCGATGCGATGGCAATGCAACTTGCACAAAATAATTGCTCGCGACTGTCAGTACCAATCGCGAAGCAATTAGTTGCGTTGGAGTTGCGGGGTAAAATGCAAGGAATGTCAAACTAGTACAAAAATATCCTTGTATTGAAGCCGCGTCTTTCAATCGACGACTTAACCTTTTCCACTAATACATTAACTGCCGGTCTTATAAAGACCACTAATCTGAGGTTAAATTTAATTCGCTGTTAAAATAAACAAAAGCGCATCAAAACGTCAGTGCTTATGACATTTTATTCATTAGTAAACAAACTTTGATGCGCTTTTGTTTATTTTAACAGCGAATTAAATTTAACCTCAGATTAGTGGTCTTTATAAGACTGGCTGTAAAGCTCTCTTTTGACATTCGGTAGCATGATTTTGCTCATGTTGGGAGAGCTCTCTTGCTGCGACAAAATACAAGTATTGCACTTTTTATTATTTTTGATATAGGGGTGAACGTGAACCTCCATTTCGGTTTCCTGTTCTTATTTCGTATGTATTAGTAAGCTACAACCACGTCATCATCATCGTCATTCGAAAGTATTTTGCAGTAGACTGAGAACAAATTGCTCTGATGTGCATAACAGAGTTGCCGTTGCGAATGCATCGTAGGTATGTCGTAGTTGCATCGTAATCGCGTCGCACGCGCGTCGGAGCAGTGTACGGAGAGCCTTAATATCCAAACCACTCACGATCCATGAGTAGGCACCCTGTAGGACCCCTACTAACCATTGGCGTAACTAGGATTTTTGGCTGGGGAGGGCCAGGCCCCCCAATCAACCATCGTCTATACCTATGAAGACATGAATTTACGTACATATATAACTTTTTAGGATAAATTTATTTGCTTATTTTTTGACGCTGTTTTACGAAGATAACCCCATAAATTTCTGCAATCTAATAAAACAAAGATGTGTAGTCAACATTTGTTTTTATTATTGTTTCACAAAATGTTTGCCCTTAAACTCGAAACATTTACGCATTCGATAACACCAATTTTGAAAACAAATTCCACTCTTCTTAAGTCACTTGAGAAACAAAGTTTTTGAAGCTTTCCAGTTCCAAATCGCACACCACGCATTTTATCCTGAAATGGAGGAAGGTGCTAGGTCGGGACTGTATGAGGATAACATAGCAATATTAACCCGGAAGTCTCTAATAAACATTATTTTGTTTGATGTGCGGTATGACTAGAAGCATTGTCATGGTGCAGAAAGATCTCACTTCTTAGTACCCTAACCCAGCTTTTTTAATAACGTCTGGCAGTCATACTGTTGTGTGCAATTCTGCGGTAACCGTACATTTATTTTCAAGCACAACAGTTGTGATAGGTCCTATGAAAGGAAGCAAGTAATCATTTTTTACCAACTCTTCGAGATAGCTTCACTAAAACTAGGTTAGGATCTGTTGGAAACACTCATTGTGTAGACTGCCGCTTAAATTCGGGTTCAAATGCATATATCCAGCTTTCGTCACCAGTTATAATGTAAACTGCTTTAAATCTACCTTCATCATAGTTCTTATACCATTTCACATGCCGTTGTTGTGTTTCTGTTAAACTGTGTGGTATCCACCCACAACATACTTTTATTACACCCAAATGATTATGTAAAATCTTGTTTATTGCAGTCATGCCAATGTCCAAGATGTTTTTAGTAATTCTATATGTGACTCGATTGTCCTCCTGAATCATTCTTCGCACAGCGTCTATGTTAATTTAATGAACTGAAATTGGTCCTCCTTCGCGATAATCATCGCCTGAAAATCGTTAAAATTTAAATTCATTAAAACAGCAATGCGAAGGCGCTTGGTCACCAAAAGTAACACGAAGTCATTTAAAGCGTTTGTTCGGAGATGGGTAAGGTATGGTAAATAATGGCTCAAAAATTTTCTCTCGTTAAATTCATTTTTGCTGCACACTTATTTCAAAATTAACTGTATAATAACTGGTGCAATTATCAAAACTAAATTTGAACTGTTAATCTAAAAAACAACAAACATTTGTTTCATGACAATTTTGATTTCCATGGTGTACTTGATCTATTGGTTTGCAAAAGTGATGGGTACTACCCTCGTAATACTATATTTTTTGCACTACTAGTCTCAGAACGCATCGTTATTGGCCTATTTTTAGGTCGTGAAGTTGATTTTCTCCACCAAGGGAGAGAAAGTAAAATAAACAATTTTCACCGTGGTAACTAATAAATTGCTAAGTTACCAAATATGACTATTTTAATTTTGACGTTTTAAAGAGCTGTATTGTCAGGTTGACAGTTAATATATTTTCGAAATTTGTTGAGAATTTAGGTATTAAGCCGTTTGGTAGTGCAAAAAGTAGTATATACACCACGGTAGCGAATCGTCATATAACCTTCGCGCTTTAGAGACTTCGCGCTGCGCGCTCAGTATCTAATATGCGCTCAGGTTATAATGCTGCTCTTCGCTACCTTGATGTATAATATACTATTTAAGTAGCATATCAATAAATTATTTCTCGGTTCATCAACAACATAAAAACGTATAGATTACATTTTGCAAATCAATGAGGTTGACGGTAAAAAATACTTATCCATGAGAAACAGATTTTATTGGAAAACATCACTTGGTTTCCATTTACATAATTTTCATTTTATTATCAGTATGGTCAAGGCAAATACTTTCTTGAAAACATCAATATCCTCTTAATTGTTATTGCCATTTCTCTTTGTTCTATCTTGGGCTGGAAACTGTGAAAATTCAAGCACCCAAAATTATTTTTACTTCATGAAACACTATTAAACATAAAATTCTGAATCGTACTCTTCAAAGCGATAAACTGAACTCTTTAGGCAAGGCAAATATCCAAGTAGTAAGTCACCGTAAGTCCGAACTGGATGAGCCTATAATAGGTAGCTATATGTGCACAGAGAATAGTTGGTGATGCACTCAAGTATCCAGCTCATTGTACTTACCCGCAAATGAAATAATTGCAATTGTCTTTTTCTATGCACATAAATTGACGAAAACAGTCCTTGCAACGTTAATTATTAGCAAAACTAAACTGCATTTGTGCACTAATAATGTTTTCTCTTTCATATTATTATTGACTAGAGCTATCCGTCCAATATATGGTATTCATATTTCATACTATGTTTTTTAAGCCAAAAAAGGTAATAAAACCAAAGAATTTAAAAATGTGTGAGGGTCAATAACAACCCCCTTAGTTTAAATAGGTTAATAAAAAAGCAAATTTTTAAATGTATTTAACTTCTATTTTTCTGGGGTGGGCCAAACGGCAGTCTGGGGAGGGCCTGGCCCCCCTGGCCCCTCCGCTAGTTACGCCAATGCTACTAACATAAAGTAAAGTGAATTTGAACGCTGGATTCCTCGGACTCAGAATCCCTTCAATCAGATAGTGCTACTGACGACGAATTAGAGTTATTTCCGAATCATAATCTACCGAATTCTAATCCAACGAATTTTGATTTAAACGAACTATCACTTTTATTCCAAAATCTCGAAATGGCTAACGAAAATCAGCCTCAAGTAAATATGCCACCAGTGCAACCACCATTTGCTGGATATCCTCCAGGATTCCATACTTCATTGTTAAATGAAATTCCCAAGTACGAAGGAGCATCTTCAGAGCTCTCCGAGTACATAAGAGCCGTTGAAGACATCTTCGACCAATTTTGGCAACGACAGGAGGGAGCTTACATAAATAAATTATTGGTTTCTGCTGCACGCAACCGCCTTAAAGGTGCTGCACAAGAAGTAGTAACGGGACAAATTTTAAACTCTTGGAATGCTCTTAAAGCAATTCTCATAGAAAATTTCGGTGATCAAAGATCCGAATTAAATTTAAAGATTGACTTATCTCGATTAGGGCAACAAGCTAGAGAATTCCCTATCGAATACTACAATAGGTGTAGTACTACTAGCGATACTAAATTCAAAAATTTTCCTCAGCAACGAACATCAAATGATAAAAACCCATAAAATAAGTGAAGCTAGAAATTTGGCACTCACTGCTTATATTAGCGGATTAGCCGAACCTTTAGGTTCATTTATCAGAAGTCGTTCTCCCCAAACATTAGAAAATGCATTAACTTTCGTAAAAACAGAGCTTGACATTAGATATTTCCAAAATCTAAACAATCGAAATTCATATCAACAAACAGCCCATGTAAAGCCTAACTTTACCCCGCAAAAGCAGAATGATAGAAGCTTTCCCCAAAATCAACACAATTTTAGAAGTAATAAAACCCCTATTTTTAAACAAAATTTAAATAACTCTTCTCAAAATTGCCCTACATTTCGACAGAATAATCCCAGCTTAAACGTTTTCAAACCTCAGAAAAACTTTCAGCCGTCATTCAACCCCGAACCAATGGAAACATCCACAATAAAGAAAAGGCCTGTGTCTCATCAGTTAAGCAGAAATGTACCGCCAGCTCAAAGACCTAATTTCCAAAATAATTTTAGACCTAACAGTTTTGTGAGACAATCAAATCCACCATATAATTTTCCTAATCAACAGCAACTACATCGTGCTGAAATAGCCGAACCGTATGAAACTTATTCCCCTGTAGAATACGAATCCCAAAATTACGAACAAGAGAATCCCGAATTCGACGAAAACGAACCCCAAGAATTAGACGCAACACCTGACTATTTTGAACTTCCAGATCCAGATGATGCAATAAATTTTCAAACATAAGCCTCGGAATAGATTATTTCAGTATCAGTCCCTCACCTACATTACCTTACATACTAATTCCTAACACAAAACAAAAATTATTAATCGACACTGGTAGTTCCAGAACTATACTTTCCCCTGCTTTCGTTTACGAACACTTTCCCGATAAAATTTTTGAATCAGATTTTGAAATTACAACTAGTCACGGAACAACAAGACACAATTTAGTAGCAGAAATTCCTATTCCATAACTCTTTAATCAAGAAGGAGACCATTTAGTTTATTTATACGATTTTCATCCCGCGTACATTGGATTTATTAGCAAATTTACAAGCGCGAATCGATTATTTTTAGAATCACTTACAAACCGAACAAACGGTGTTACCATTTTACTTTAATCAAGACCAAGAAAAAACGAGAAATTCAAAAACGAAATTATTGCAATTTTAATAAAATACAATTGGAAAAAGCTTTAACGTTCATGTCTATCCCTCCTAGGACTGAACAAATAGTAAAATTACCCGCAATAGGAAAAAATGGCAGTAAACTAGCACCCAAATTACACTTCAATCAACATGTTATTATGCCCTCAGCTTTAGTTACCCTCGAAAATAATTGGTTTACAACTACCATTGTCAACACCTCCGATGCAGAACAATCCTTTAATATTACTCAACCTCTATACATTGACGATTACTCCGACACAAATAATCACGAAAACGTTTTTCTAAATAATATCTCAAACGATTCGAATAAAAACCTTTTATCAGACAAACTTAAAGAAAATTTGCGACTTGACCACCTTAACGAAGAAGAGCGTACCTTATTAACAAACTTATGCTATGAATACAAGGACATTTTTTATAACCCTAATATCCCTTTATCAGTAACCTCTTTAGTAAAACACCACATTCGAACAAAAACTGACAATCCAATCTTCACAAAAACGTATCGATACCCTCACATACACAGACAGGAAGTAAAAAACCAAATTAATAAAATGGTACAAGAAAAAATTATAGAGCCAAGCGATTCGCCATATAATTTCCCGATTTGGGTCATCCCAAAAAAAATGGACGCCTCAGGTAAAAGGAAATGGAGAATTGTTGTTGACTATAGGAAGTTAAACGAACAAACTATAGAAGACAAATTTCCCCTTCCAAAAATTGAAACTAAACTTGATGATTTAGGCCGTGCAAATTATTTCGCTACCCTTGACTTAGCATCTGGATTTTATCAAACCGAAATCGACAAAAATGACCGCGAAAAAAACGCATTTTCAACTGAAGAAGGACATTACCAATTTAGAAGTTTACTTATGGGTCTTAAAAATTCGCCAGCCGCGTTTCAACGAATGATGAACATAGAATTGACTGGTCTTACGCCAACCCAATGTTTAGTTTATCTCGATGACATAATAGTTTATGGATCATCTCTTCAAGAACACATGACCCGCTTAAAAAATGTATTTAAAAAATGTCGCGAAGCCAACGTTAAAATTCAACTTGACAAATCGGAATTTCTTAAAAAATCAGTAAAATATCTAGGTCACATCATTACCCCCAATGGAATTAAACCAGATCCCTCAAAAATATCAGCAATTAAAAATTTTCCTGTTCCAAAATCAAAAACTGAAATTAAATCTTATTTAGGACTATTAGGCTACTATCGTAAATTTATCAAGGACTTTGCAAAAATTACAAATCCTATGACTCAATGTTTGAAGAAAGACAACAAAATTATTCACGACAAAAACTTTATCGAATCTTTTGAACATACGAAAAAACTTCTAACCCACGAACCATTACTTCAATCACTTGATTTTTCCAAACCATTTGAACTGACGACAGACGCATCTAAATACGCGTTAGGCGCTGTGCTGTCCCAAAACCAAAAACCTATTTGTTATGCATCCCGTACACTCAACGAAACTGAGCAACGATATTCAACAATAGAACGCGAACTTTTAGCCATAGTTTGGGCTACTTAACAATTCAGACATTATTTATTTAGTACAAAATTCACATTATAGTACAGTGTGTCCCTGGATTGAGTTCACTATAGGTATAATTGACAAAAAAATTTACAATTTTATTTTAATGTTTTGGGATTCAGCCCTGCTTGGTCTGAAGAGAATTTTAAGAATATTTACAGTTTTTGAAAACACAAGTTGGCCTTGACAGTGAAGCAAAAACTATTTTCTTTTCAGGTAAACTACGCTTTCTGTTCATGATACGGCAAAATTTTACCAAGAAAAGTTGTTCAGAATGGTAAATTATGGCCCTATACAAAATTTCAAGAAGATCTACCTACTTAAATTAAACCGTTAAAATTGTACCAATTTATTAAAAATTACGGTTTGATTTAAGTAGGTAGAACTTCCTGAAATTTTGTATGGGGCCATAATTTCCCATTCTGAACAACTCTTCTTAGTAAAATTTTGCCGTATTATAAACAAAAAGGGTAGTTTACCTGAAAATAAAATACAATAGTGTGTCCCAGGATTGGTTACAAGAGGTGAGATGGACTAAAAATTTTTGAATTTTATTTTAAGGTTCTGGGATTCGGTCCTGCTTGGTTTGAAAAGAATATTTTCAGTTTTTGAAAAACAAGTAGGCCTTGGCAGGGAAGCGAAAACTATTTTATGTTCAGGTAAACTACCCTTTTTGTTCATGATACGCGAAAATTGTATTAAGAAAAGTTGTTCAGAATAAGAAATTATGACCCTATACGACATTTCAGAAAGATCTGTCGACTTAGATTAAAACGTCATTTTTAATAAATGCAATTTGTTCAATCTAAAAAATAACGGTTTAATCTAAGTCGACAGATCTTTTTGAAATTTGGTACAGGGCCATAATTTTTCATTCTGAACAAATTTTCTTAATAAAATTTTGCCGTATCATGCACAATAAGGATAGTTTACCTGAAAATTAAATACAATTATCTAAAATATAACGGTTTTTTTTAAGTCGACACATCTTTCTGAAATTTTGTATAGGGCCATAAACTTACATTCTAAACAACTTTTCTTAACAAAATTTTGCCGTATCATGAACAAAAAGGGTAGTTTACCTAAATAGAAAATAGTTTTTTCATATTTTTCATGGCCGACTTAATTTCTAAAAATTAAAACTCTGCTTAAAATTGTGTTCAGACCAAGCAGGGCGGGATCCCAAAACATTAAAATAAAATTGTAAAATTTTTTGTCGATTATACCTATAGTGAACTCAATCCGGGGACACACTGTATACTGACCACAGACCTCGTATTTGGCTAAGAAATCTAAAAGAACCAAACTCGAAATTAACCCGTTGGTCCTTAAAACTCGAAGAATTCAATTTTGATATTCATTACCGGCCCGGAAAATAAAATAAGGTAGCAGATGCTTTATCTAGAATCCCTCTTAACGTCTTAACTATAAACCCCAATGAAACAAGAGAAAATGCTCTACAGATACCTGAACCCCTACCTGGCCCGTCAAGTATGGTACCCGAAATTTCTGAGCGTTCATCAGAAACGCCTAACACAGAAGATTTATTCGATATTCCCGCGATAGATCAATCCTTATCTAACCCATTATCTACCAACCAAGAATCACAACCAGGAAGATTACCATCTGATAATCAATCACTAGATAATACCATACATACCCAATTGGATTCTACACCCGCAATAAATATTACTGACAAACCCCTACAACATTTTAGGAATCAAATCGAATTTATATCGACCATTGTCCCAAAGAGAATCCAAATGGTAAAATTTGATGACAATAAATTACTAAAAGTATACATTAACCCTAAATCTTGTACAACAAAATTTACAGAACTACTTTTAAAATTTTGCATACCTAAAACCAACTATTATTGTTACTTCCCCGACGAAAATATTTATAAAGAATTTACAAAATTCATAATCTCCGTTACTAACGAAAATACTCCTAAATTTTTCAAATGTTTATCCCAAGTCACTTATGTAACAGACAAAGAGGAACGAACCAATCAAATTTCGAACTATCATGAAGGAAAAAATAATCACAAAAGTATCAAAGAAACCGAAGAACACCTAAAACGAAAATACTATTGGAAAAGTATTTCTAAAGACAGAACAATTCGTTAATAACTGTCCGACTTGTAAAAGACAAAAATATTTACGACATCCAATTAAACAACCTTTTCAATTAACTCCTACATTCAATAAACCTTTTCAGAATGTACATATCGATATATTCGAAATTGATAAACAAAAGTTTACGCAAGCATACCCGGTAAAATCAAGAAATGCCATAGATATCTTAGACCAACTAGTTACTTTCATATCAATATTTGGCGCCCCTTGTACAATTGTCGCTGACAATGAATTTAACATTCAACCAATTAAAAGTTTACTTGAACAGCATAAAATATTTTATCTACTCCTACTGCACAATGGCCATGAATTATGATTCATAATTCACGGTTTGCAGCCAATCATAAAATTCTATTTTCATTATTCAATAGTTTGCAAATTGCAACCAATCAGAAAATTCTATTTTCATTATTCAATAGGTTGTAGCCAATCACAAAATTCATTCTTATTATTAAATGACTTTTGAAGTTAACAGCTGTCACAAATGTCATAATTATGAAATATGAACACAAGGCTCCTATTGCATAGGAGTAGATAAAATATCGTATTATATTCGCGATTATGGCCATTATTCACTCAGATGACTTGCGCCACGCGCCCTTCGGCTTGTGGCGCAAATGTCATCTTCGTGAATAATGGCTGTCATAATCGCTCATATAATAATATACTATATTCATATCACTACTCCCTACTAGAGATGGGCGCGTGAGTGAGTTTTCACTCACGCACGCACATTTCACGCTTGCTTGAAACACTCACGTTCACGCACGTTCACGCTCACGTTCACTCACGTTCACGCTCACGTTCACCTCACGTTCACGGCGTGACACGCCACTCACGACGTGACACGCAGCTTTTATTTTAAAATTTAAATTCAGATAGAACAGAATGTTCAAATTTAAAACCAATGAAAAAACCGTAAAGAGAACTAAATAGTTATTTATGTTACAAGGCCGTGAACTAGGACTTTTTTTTATGAGAATGAATATTATTTGGCGAGGCGCAGGCCGAGCCAAATAATCATTCGAATAAAAAAAAGATAGTTCACGGCCACGTGGCATACAAAATTTTGTGTGCAACTGTGAAAAATTACCAAAATTAAAGTTTCGATTGAATCTTTACATAAAATTACATTTAGCAGTGTGTTTTGGTATGGTAACTAGGGCTTGTGTAGTTGCTCACATTATTAATAAATAACGTTCGAATTATCTAATAAAAGCTAATTTCATTCAAGATCATGACCCGTAAAAAAAAGTCTTTGTCGGCCGGTAAAAAAAAGTCTTTTTTTTACGTTGTCAAGGCTTTATTTTACTATAAACAAATGTGCTATTTCACGACTCAAAATCAAGCAAAAAAAGTAACCTTTTTTTGACAGTTGCACACAAAATATGTTTCTGCACGTGACATAATTTACGTGGTATGTTGCAATCAGAATAGTTGACATAAAAAGAAAAAAAAATTAAAATTGACTACAATAACTTACGAAAAAGGATAAATACTGATTTATCGCAAATAAATTTCTTGCAGCTGTCTTCAAAGACATTAATTTTAATACCAAAAGCTGTCATTGAAATTGACGTTTCCCTTATTGGTATGAGTACAGAATGTATATGTTGCTAGGCAACACTTTTAATTCGTAGGTTTAAAAGTACTTTTATGTAGAAGGATCAACATTTTCAGCGTTAAGGCGAGTATACAAAACAAAACATTACTTTTATTAGAATAATAATTTCATCTACACATGTACACAATAAATTGGTTTAAAAATAAAACGTAATCAACATTTTCACTGTTGAATCGAGTATACAAAACAAAACATTCCTTTTCCCAAAAACAGGTTCATCTACACATCTACACAATACGTTTTTGGTTTAATAATAAAACGTAGTTAACATTTTCAGCTTTAAGCCGAGTATACAAAACAAAACATTAACATTTTGATTTAAAAATAATATGTAATCAACATTTTCAGCGTTAGGTCGAGTTCTGCGCTCTTCTAAAATTCGCCCAGCTGTAGCAACTACTCTTTCGCTTGTAGCCGAACTTGCCGGTATGTTTAAAAATTCTCGAGCTAATTTTTTTAACAGTGGTATATTTACACTGTTTTTCCAAAATCCTAAAATGTCATCTACATTTCCGCATTTTAATTTAACATAATAATTTAGTTCTGCTTCGACATCATCATCACTAGATGTGTCATCGGCAGAGCTATCTCTAAGTGTAGAAAAATAAGAATGTGATGCTCATAGTACCAGTTTTGAGTCGTTTGCTATGTATTTCATTATTATCATGTATAGTTTTATTTGCATTTTCGTATATTTGGATTTGCTCTAGGATTTCCTTTACAGTCGAACGAATATCTTCTCTTTTATGTTAAGGTATGAACTTTAAGGATTTATAATTAGGGTCCAAAAATAAAGCGACATAATGTAACAATTCGTGATTTAATTACGTTTAAAAGTTGCTGCACCCTGCAGTTTTTTATTCGTTACTAAATATTTAACGTGAAATTAACGTGAAAGGTGAATCACGCCATGGAAATTTTCACTCACGTTCACGTCACGATTTGCAAATATTAGTCACGTTCACGATGTGACACGCCGTGACACGACGTGACACGACTGTTTTCACGTCACGCGCCCATCCCTACTCCCTACAATCATAATTCACCTGTCGAACGAGTACACTCTACCCTAATAGAACATTACCGATTATTAAAAGAACAATTCCCGAATGAACTACCTACTAAATTAATTCAATATTCTTTGATAGGATACAACAACTCCATACATTCTAACTTGAAATATACACCCCATGAAATTCTATATGGACATACTGAAACAAGAAACCCATTTGACATCGATTTCGATAAACATTACATTGAAACTTACGTTACGACCATTAGGATAAACTTCACAAATTATACCAGCTAATATAAAAAGAAATCCCCATACTTACAAAATAAACGACAAAGTGTTTGTAAGAAACACGCGAGCTCCAGGAAATAAATTCCAACAACGATATTTAGGACCTTTCACAATCACAAAAATTACTAATCACGAAACATGTTTCCTAAAACCTAACGATTCCGAAAAAATTATTAAACGACATCTAAATGAATTACTCCCGTTTGCAGATGCATCATCATCCCCTGTTGCATCATCGCATCCTTGGCAGAAATAACCATAACGGACATCTAAGATAACCCCGGACTTTACCCCCTGAATAAAGGTAAAGCATATCTCCAAGAAAGCACTTGGACTTTATATAAAATACTTAATTATTCCCCTATGATATCTAATTATTTAAACTTAAGAGACAACATTTTGAAAGTAATCACTTTGCTTCCCGATAAATCATTTAATGTAGTTCACAATAAAAGAACTGTATGTAAAAACTTTGTTTGCACCGAAACATCGATGGAAGAGGATTATACTCGGTTCAATCATAACAATCAATTGCAAATCCTACAAAATTATTTAATGGAAGCCGATAAATTACTCGATCAACTATTTCCTGAACGAAAAACGCGAACTAAAAGAGCTGTAATCGACGCCCTTGGAAGTTTAATAAAATTTGTTACCGGAAATCTTGATGCTTCAGACGGTCAAAAATTCGAAAATCAAATAAATATCCTAGCTAAATCTACTGACCAACAAAAAATTATATTACTTGAACAAGCACAGATCCTAAATGACACCATTCAGATATTTTCAGACAATATAAATAGAATATCAGAAAATCAGAAAACTCTCAACGAAAATTTAAATAAATTAATATTGGACACAAATTTAAAATTAAATAATATTTTAAGAACCCTAACAACTAATACTTTATTAGAGCAATCAATACAATCCCTTCAATTATTTATCAATGCCTGGACTAGTCTTGAAACATCGCTTACGTTTGCGCAAAACCAACAATTACACATATCGCTTATTGACAACGAGACCCTTTTGAACACACTTACTAACGTATCTCAAAATTTAATCGAACTCCAACTACACAAACAAAAATCTTTATCCTTACCCTATCCTGTTAATCATCAAACACTGCATCTTTATGGGTCTATTATTCAATTAAAAATCTATCAAAAAACTGAAACTTTAACATTCATTTATGAAATACCTTTAATACAGAATATCAATATACGATGATAGGATAGGATTTACTGTCCCTAATATAGTAGGCATTGACTGACAAATGAAAAACTGTTTTTATCCGAAGTGTCATTTATTCACGTTAGTGTATGTAAAATTGCGTCTCTCTATCTTTTCATTTATTCGAAATATTAGTTCAGTTCTCTTGTGGTGTTTGTAATTTTATCAAAACGGATAAAATTGAAACAAGAGCTGTTATAAAATACCTCTGTAAGAAAGGTTTATCACCGCAAGAAATTCATAAGGACATGACTGAAGTATTGGGTGATTCTGCGCCTTCATACCAGGTAATTAAAAATTGGTCTCGAGATTTCAAACTGAGGAGAGAGTCCTGTGAACACGCGCCAGGTGCAGGACCACCAAAAACTGTGGTTACCAAGGAAAATATTAATTTGGTCCATGATATGGTACTGAATGATGGAAGAATTACCGTCAGATGCATAGCGGAGACATGTGGCATTTCAGTTGGGAGCGTTGAAAAAATTTTGCACGAAGAATTGGGTCTCACAAAAGTCTCTGCACGTTTGGTACCAAAAATGGTAACGGCAGATCAAAAACGCCTCCGACACGTTACCGCAGAGACCAATTTGGCAACCATTAACAGAGACCCCGATGAATTTTTACAAAGATTCCTTACAGTGGATGATACTTGGGTTCATCACTTTGACCCAGAGTCGAAACGCCAAAGTATGGCATGGCGGTATAAGGGTTCCCACCTCCAAGAAAATTTCGTGTTGTTTCTTCGGCAGGCAAAGTCATGGCAACGGTTTCTTGGGATTTTAAGGGAGTAATTTTTGTGGATTATTTACCACGTGGGTACACCGTAACAGGCCAATATTACGCAGATTTAATACCAAAACTTCGAGAAGCAATCAAGGAAAAGAGAAGAGGAAAATTGAGACGAGGTGTTCTGTTTCATCAGGATAACGCCCCGGCCCACAAAAGCTGTATTTCAATGGCAGCCATTCACAACGCTGGCTTTGAAATTTTTGAGCAACCTCCCTATTCTCCAGATTTGGCCCCTAGCGACTATTTTCTTTTTCCAAAATTAAAAGAACATCTTCGGGGAATTCATTTCATGAACGACGAAGAAGTGATGACAGCCGTAAATGAGTGGCTGGCGGAACAAAACACAGAATTTTTTTCCAAAGGCATTCAAGCACTTTAGCAAATGTATTAACCTGTCAGGGAACTATGTTGAAAATAGTAATTTACGTTACAAGTATAGAAAGTGGAGCTTTTCAGTACGAGTGAGATGTTTCCAGAAGAGGCCGTTAGGCCGAGTCCGGAATTTCGAGACGAGTATGGAAAAGCCACTTTCATACGAGTTTCGTATAATATTTTTTCGTACACTAGCATACCAAACAGAATAATAAATTTATCCTCTCATCTGAATTTGACATAAAATGTATTAATTAGAAAGTTACACTTTGCGGTATTTGTACGGCAAAGTAAAATTCATACGGCAAAGTGCTACTTTGCCGTACGAATACCGCAAAGTGTAACTTTCTAATCAATAAATTGTACGGCAACACAGCTCTTTCAATGCTAGTGTACGAAAAATAAAATTATTTCGTTCTTCGCAAACGTTTGCTTCTATGCTAGGGACAATAATTGGTGAACCGCCCTCGTATTCAATTAATACCATTCCCCGCCTATAACGAATACGAACATTTTCAAATGACTATTCCGACATATCGAAATATTCTCTTCAGTACAGAATCTAGCATTCCTCTAGAAATGAATCATTGTCAAAAATTTACTAACCATTATTTTTGCCAACAACCGTATCATTTTTCTATCCCTAATGAAAAGCTATGTGAAACGCAGTTACTAGCCTTCACTATAAATCAAACTTGTACACCTTACTTCTTTCATTTAAATAATTATAAAATTTCGCAAGTAGACAAATCTACATGGATTCTAAGTTGCCCGAATAAAACAATTATCGATCTAAAATGTCCTTATTTTAATGAAAGGAAAACGATCACCGGATCTTCTTTAGTTCGAGTAACTGACGATTGCTCCGTAATTATAAATCAACAAGAAATTTTATTGTCTTTTGGCTATTTAGTACTTGAAAACCCCAATCAAATATCGATTAATAAACTTCAGCTTCCACCTAGAATAAATACTGAAAATGTCACAATTTCTAAAATAGATTTAACTTCTGTAAATACACATATGTTACGAGAAAACCAATTCAAATTACACGCGCATAAGCAAATATTAATAAGAAATGTTGAATCTCAATTTAGCTTGCATTTATCGCTTATATCCATAATCTTAATTATTGTATTCATAATAGTCATAGTCTCATAGTGGCCTCTATGATATATATTTATAAATGTAAGCGTAATTCCTTCACTGATAAGTTACAACGATTAGTCAGAGAAACGGACAATGCTAATTGTGTTCCGTTAGTGCAAATTCAATCATAGGAAAAATACTTTGCTTCACAGGTATTTTCCGCTCTCAGAGGGGAGGAATTATGCGTGATGACCATGTATGCACGTGCTTGATAACAGCCCAGTCATATCATTGATGAGTCGGCTGCTGTCTTCCGCTGTATTACTTTATCTAAGTTTATATAAGTTAGTTATTCACATTATCTCGCCAGTCTTGCTAGCATCCTGCATCCAACATTGCAAAACGCCGCTCGCTTCTAGCAAGCTCCGTCATTGTTTCTCATTTCGACTAATAAAGTTTTATTTGAATTAATAAAGTTTTTTAAAAAAAGTCGAAACGACGTTAAACCGAGTTAACTCGCGCACCACGTCTTCAGCCGAAATATCACAGAAAGGGCGTCCCAAACAGGAAAGTTTGTGGCAGGGACAATCATATGTAAGATAAGTGTTTATAAAAAATGCGATTTGTTTACGATGTCAGAAAGCCGGCCACATCGCGGCAATTTGTAATATGAAAACATTCCAGACAGTCCAAAATGTGATTCTAGTAAATAAACTGCTCGCAATGTGACCGGTCACCATTACATTGAAGCAGATGGTGAAACTGAGAAGATCTTTGTTGGTACAATGCCTCTGATAGTGCAATAGCGAAAGAACCTTTCACTATTTCTGTTACAGTTGAAAATGTACAACTGGAATTTCAAATTAATTTTGGTAGTGGTATCTCTTGGTTTTCTCGCGAATTATATCGTCAACATTTTAGTAATATTCTCTTGCAATTTTCAGATAAATGTTTTTTTATTTTATAATGGTGTTAAAGTTAAACCTATGAGAGCTATGCAAGCAAAAATAATTTTCCTAGATAATCTAAAATATTTAGATTTTTATGTCATGGAAAATGACGGGCCTCCTATAGTTGGTCGGGATTTTTTGACGCTTTATAATATTGGATTTTCTAATGTTAACTATATACATACTGCTCAAGATAAATTAAACGAATTAAATAAAGAGTTTCATGAAGAGTTTTCGCCTGGACTGGGGCGTTTTAATAAGGGGATGGCAAAATTGTAATTTACGATACAAGCGCGTAAAGCTAGTCTTTAACCACGAGTGGGGCAGCGTTAAAACGCGAGTGAGCGAGTGACTAAAGATGCTTTACGCATGGGTATCGTACAATATTTTTTCTACGACCACTACTAAAAGTGGGCCTTTTGGCACTAGCTTGTTTCACTAAAAGTGACGTTTTATAATTTAGCGTGTTTAAATAGATCAGCTGTTTACTTTTAGCGCATGTGTGGTATAAAGTGAAGTGAGGTTATAAACCACAATTTCGAACTGGAAGTGAAGTTGTAAAGTTATTCTAGTTACTTGCCTGCATTGGAGGTGAAGTGTTTTTTAAACAATTAAAGCGTTATGTAATGAATACAGTCAGATATTTAGTATTAATAATTACCTTTGATAACTGACTTTGACAGTACTGGCTCCACAAACATTCACCTGCGCGTCAAGGGCTACTGTTTATTATGACATAAATTATAACTGTCGTAGATGCAAACCTTTGTTAAATCAACATTTATGGATCAATAACAGTCAATTTAAGGTCGTAGAAAATATATTGTATGCAACTCGTGCTAAAAGTGGTTTATGCACGAGACATGTTATGAAACTCAGCCTTCGGCTTCGTTTCATAATTTTCATGTCTCGTACATAAACGTCAACTTTTAGCACTTCTTGCATAAATAGCTATTATCTACGATAGAACCTAGAAAACACAGTAAATATAAAAATAATATTTAAATTTAAATTATGATTACTAGCAAGCGGTCATAATTTTGTGTGGCTAAAAATTTTAAAACACGTTGTTATTGACGATGTGCCTAATGCAATCTTTTAAACACGTTGCTACTGACGACGTGAACTAATGAAATCATGTTATTGAACAGTCGTTTTACAAACTGAAAACTGCCAACTAAAAGTCAATTTTACACACTGTCGTAGATTAATAAATTTAAAAAACCCAAATGTTGCTCCTAAATTTGTAAAAGCTCGACCAATTCCGCTGGCAATTAAAAATAAAGTTGAGGATGCATTTAATAGATTATTGTCTCTAGGTATCATTTCTCCTGTGAACTACAGTGCGTGGGCCACCCCAGTTGTACCTGTTTAAAAAAAAGGTTAAGTTCGACGTTAAGGAGATTTCAAAATTACGGTCTACCCAGAAGTAGAAGTAGACCAGTACCCTTTGCTGAGAATTTTCTTTTTTTTTTTTTTTTATTTGTTTATTGGAGGAAACACAGATACAGACATTTTTTAACAGAAAATTTTTATATGGCAATAGAACTTGCCTGCATCCTAAACCATTCCTCACTAATATAAAAATACTAAATTAACTTAATCTAAGTTCACAACATAGTTGTTAGATTTAAAGGCAATGTAAATCAAAAATGTTTCATGAAATAGGTGTGCATGTAATAGTTAGCCTAACTTTATGTTTGAATGTATGCTGAGAGTGAAAAAATATGTCCAGGACATTCATCTTCTCGTTATACAAATGGCACATTCTTCTAATGGGATCTCTAATGCCAGCATTCGTTCGTGGCCGACTAAGATGGAACAAGCTCATGAGTCGAGTATTTCGTGAGGGCACTCTCAGTTCTATCAGTTGCAGTAAACATGGTGAATCAATGAGGTTATTACATATCTTATAGAGAGTCATTAGATCAAGCTGCAGACGTCGATCAGAAAGAGTAGGTAATTTGTAGTCAACTAACATTTGAGCATAAGAACGTTTGGTATCACTCATCCTGTGGCTTAGCCGACGTAAAAACTTTTTCTGGATACTTTCAATACTTGCACTATGTACCTCATATAGAGGATTCCATACAGTGGTGCAATACTCTAATTGGGAACGTACCAGCGTGAAATAAAGAAATAAAAACGAGTGAGGTTTTCGAAATGGTCGACTGGTTCGAAATACGAATCCTAGCATGGAGTATGCTTTGTTGACAATATTTTCGATATGCCGGTCAAAGTGAAGCTTCGAGTCAAAGAGAATACCTAAGTCTCTTATGCTGTCTACACGCTCGAGGTAATAGTGACCAACTTGGTAATTATGGTCAATAGTTTTAATGTTTTTAGTGAAAGTAATTTGTTTGCATTTACTGTAACTAAGGAAGATTTTATTTTGGGTACAGAATGTATAAAACCTCTCCAAATCACGCTGGATTTGTAGACAGTCGTTGAGACACCGAACAGTAGCAAAGAATTTTATGTCATCAGCATATAAAAGGAAAGAACAGTGTTCGAAGCATTTGACTACGTCATTGATAAATAATGTAAACAGGAGTGGGCCGAGAATGGAGCCTTGGGGCACACCTGATGTTACCGCTTCCCAGTTCGAAATGCGTCCACAAACGGACACAGCTTGTTGTCTATTTTTTAAATACGAAACAAACCATCTCAGTAAGTTACCTCGAATTCCATTAAAAATAATCTTTTTTATTAAAATGAGGTGATCGACTTTGTCAAAGGCCTTTTTGAAATCACAGTAAATTGCGTCTACTTGATAGCCACAGTCCATGTTGTGAAAAAGGAAGTTTGAATAAATGAGCAAGTTACTAGTGGAAGATTTACCTTTAACAAAGCCGTGCTGCTGTTCAATAATTTGCGATGATAAAGCAGGATATATACAGTCATGAACCAGCCTCTCCAGAAGTTTAGGTAGGCTAGATAAAATAGAAATTGGCCTGTAGTTTTCAACTTTATGACGGGAGTCGCCTTTGTGCACTGGGATAATGTATGCCAATTTCCACGTATCAGGAAAGGTGCCTTCCTCTAAACATCTATTAAAAATTAAAGTGACTGGAATGTACAGGGAGGAAGCAGTCTGTCTAAGAAAGTAAGGGGGGATTCGGTCTGGTCCTGCGCCTTTCTTGGTATCTAGTGACTTTAATCCTTTTAGGACTTCTAGTTCATCTAAAACAATTTGATGAATGGATGCTAAGCCAGAATCTTGTGCTCCCTGTGCCAGCTCATCGAGATTGAAAGAGTCGTCTATAGAGGATTGTTCAAATGTGGATTTAAAAAAGGTGGAAAACATGTTACATATGTCTTGTGCATCATTGGATTTACGCTCTGCGAACGACATAACACTGGGATATCCATCAGAAGATTTCAGTGATGACACGTAAGACCAAAAGCTTTTAATGTTTGATTGCATAGATGTTTCTACAGTGTCGAAGAATGAATTGTGACATTTTCGTGCTAATTTTTTAAATTGGGAGCGTAAAAATGAATATTCCCTATAGTCCGAAAGATTCTTGTAGATCTTCCATTTTAACCACCTCTTGCTTTTCTTCCTAGATAACTTAATCAATTCGGGAGTATACCACACAGGGAATTTTTCGTTTCTGCAGGACTGCAATGGCACATGTCTGTCAACTATATCGTAGATGTGAGCATAAAAATTACACAATGCTTCCTCCGTTGAGAGGTTGTTAAATTCGCTTTCCCAGTCTATGCAATTAATTTCGAGATTGATAGCATTGTAGTCACCCTTTCTGAAGTTTGGTTTCCGGGGTGCTTTATTTTTTAATTTGGTTGGAGGCGCAATTGAGAGATCCAGCACTAAAGCAGGGTGGTGTCTGTCCTCAGGAAGAAGAGGGGTCACTACTGCGCACAACACTAACTTCGCGATTGCAGAAAACGAGATCGAGATATTTGCCATTTTGGTTTTGTATACAGCTATACTGATGTAAATTTATATACGACATAGTTTGCAATAAAGCACTAGAGCAACCTGCATTCGAAGATGAACTAATGTTAGCGATGCCCTGAATGCATCCACAAGGGAAGGTCCAAGAGATATTGGGTAAGTTAAAATCACCTAATAAACATATAATGCTAGCATCTTTAGTTAAGACTTGCTCGAGATTCTTTAAAAATATTTCGTAAGTACCTATCTGTGAACCAGGGGGTATGTAAGCAGCACATATAACAACGTTTAGAGAACTCGTAGGTATACTGATGAATATTTCCTCAACCTGTGCATTCTCCCAGCCGCTTTGGCGAGTCGCTAATAGTTCTTTGCGTACTGCTACCAGAACTCCACCTCCATCCATTTTACAAGTAAGCACACGGTCTCTATCTCGTCTGAATACCGTATATCGTGCATCTATGAATTCTGCCTCATTCACACTTGCTACAAGCCAGGTTTCAACGAGAACAATCACATCATAATTATTTGCTAATATGTTCATAAGAAGTTCCTGAGTTTTAGTCCTAAAACCACCGCAGTTTTGATAGTAAACGGATAAGGATGATAAAGTCATTTTGAAAATAAAAATAAGAGTATTGATGGAAAAGTATGTTTAGCTACCAACAGGTTATTGCGAGTGCAGCATGCAATGATAAGGAAAAACAATATAATTTTGGAGTTGTTCCATCTTAGCAGGAGCGATGCCGTTGTTAGTTTCGTATAGGGTTTGCACATTACATAGTAGATCACATTTATGCGATTGAGATACAAGATTGAATCAACACGAGAACCTACAAGCATTACAGTACATGACAAAATACAGCGCAATGTGTGTAGCTTGAAGTTACATGGCGTTAAATTTAATAGAGCTTTTTAGCAGTCTTGAAGGAGGAACAGAATTTTCAAAGCTGGACCTGTCGCAAGAATTTCAACAATACATGCGGATGATGCCACCAAAGAGCTACTAACCATATCTGCGCACAAAGGTCTATTTAGGTATAATCGATTAACATTTGGGGTTGCTTGTGCTTCTGCGAAATTTCCAAAAATTATGGATTCGGTGTTTAGTAGCTTATCGGTTATTGCAATATTTCAGGATGATATACTGGTAACATGAATAGGTTAAGACCAGCATTTAAAAAGTTTAAAAAGTTTTTAACTTTTTTAAAAGATGTGGGTTTAAAGGTTAATTTAGAAAAATGTAAGTTTTTCCAAGAGAAAGTAGAATATATAGGTTTTGTTATTGATAAAGAGGGCGTACACCCCTCCAAACAGAAATCAAAGGCTATAAAGTTAGAACCGGAACCTAAGAATGTTACTGAGCTAAAATCATTTCTCGGTACCATAAATTATTATGGTCGATTTATAAAAAATATGTCTACGATTCTAAGTCCTTTATATAATTTATTAAAATTGAATATTACATGGAATTGGACAAAAAATTGTAGTTTAGCGTTTAAAACGGTTAAAGATATTTTAGCATCCACGAGCGTTTTAGTTCATTTTAATCCTAAATTAGAGTTGAGGTTAACACTAGACGCCAGTTCTGTGGGTCTAGGTGCCGTTTCAAGCCATATATTTTCGTCAGGGATAGCAAAAACAATTGCGTTCTTTTCAAGAACGCTTTATAACGTAGAGGCTAATTATTCTCAAATAGAAACGGAAGGTTTGTCAATAGTATATGGTGCAATTAAGTTTAACATCTAACCAGTACTTGTATGGTAAACACTTAGTTCTGATGACCGACCACAAACCTCTCCTATCTATATTCAGTCGTAGCAGGTCCAAACCTCAATTTGCTGCTAATAGACTGAGAAAGTGGGCAGTCATTTTGTCTGGATATAGTTACACTATCGAGTACGTAAACTCTTCAAATAACAGCGCATATTGGCTCTCACGTATACCAATGGAAATGAAGGCTGCCGATCACAGTTTCGCAGAAGTAGATTTTGTTACTTCTTTGCTCATAATTCTGATGTAAAATTAAATTTTGATAATGTTAAATTAGCAACATTAAATGATCCTGTGTTAACTACTGTGAAAAATTTCATAAATAATGGTTGGTCAGAAAAAACAGATAAGGTGGAGTTGAAGTCATATTTTGCTAATCGATTCATTTTGTTTTATAAAACACGACTGTGTAATGTAGAACCACAGGTTGGTAATTCCGCTTAGTTTACAAACTAATATTTTAGCTCAAATACATTCTACGCATTTGGGAGTGGTGAAAATGGAAAAATAAGGTCGAGGTTACTTTTTGTTTCCTAAGATTCCTAAGACGGCGAAATCGAAAATATGGTTAAAACCAAACCTGGCATCCCAATGGACTGCCAGTTGATAACAGGCTAAAACAACAATTACGACAACGCGCCAATTTGTAACGGTACGAAACGGTATTTACGATAAACCAAAATAATGCTAAATGACTAGCGCCTAAGCTAACTCACAATCGGGAATGTAACTCATAGGAAGGCTGCCCCAGCCCGCTACAAAAGAGTTTACCGACTAACTTCAGCGAGAGGGGGGTTCAACACGAGATAACACAAGGACAACAGCCTAATAAACGGTAAGCAGATCTAAAATGATAAGGCGCTATCGCTACCACAATTCAATACTAAGGAAAAATATGCTCAGGTGAACCCACTGAGAAAAAGTGGAAGCATAAATGAATTCACCTTTCAACTATACGCTTGGCAGTATTCTGGTCAGCGAGCCGGTTCAGCGTCATCGGACCTACCTTTCGAAAATTGACTTGAACAGCTGGCCAAACTCCTCTTACAATTGTAAAATACAATACGCAAATCGCATGCACAATAAACAAAGAAAACCACATTTAAATAGACATGAAATGTATTAGCAAAATATTTGAATATATAAAAGCATATAAACATATGAAATGGGTTAGCAAACGATAGTTATGTAAAGTGCGTAACGTCTTAATCTATAAAAAATATTCGGTAAACTTGACAACAACTATTGGAATTACTGAAAAACGATATGAACAGCAAACTATCGAAATACTGAATCAAATAACAGTAGGCAGAAACAGTATTCAACTAAACAAGTTGCAGTTGTGACACATTACAAATGCCACTACATAAAGTTAAACAGAATCATGTAAACTGACGGTAAATGAATTGTAATGACAGGTAAATAACTAAAATGGTTTAACAAATGCAAAAAGGCACACAGTAAAAGTTAAACGACCGCGACGTTACGTCAACTGTCCGATGCTTCGGCGAAACACACTGTATACGTTAAAATAGTACTGTCAAATTTAATACACCTTACAGTACCTTCAAAGAAGCTTGGCTTAGCTATACTCGGTGTCCTATGTTGCTGCGACGGCTGCTGTTTACAGATCCCGCAGAAGACACGTGAGGAGTAGTGCACCATAACGGGAAGCTGCTGGCTGAGCGGAACCACGGGGGTATAATCCAGTACTGAAAGCGGCATCGAAGCACGCACGGTATGGAAGAACGGTAAAAAAAAGCGATAGCTTCTCGAAACAATGATAAGCTGCTAATGAGTTTCCACAGATAGTCCGTCAAACGACGTAATATGAGCGCCACTCCCCGATACGAAAGACTCGAGGCTTACATTAAACGACAACAATATCCAGTTCGCGCGGCGGCGAGAGCTACCACGTGCAGTTCATAAAGAGTCCAAGAAATGCGAACACACGTACGAAACAAAACAGGCGGTACACATCCCACACACACCAAGGTACAACCGTTAAGCAATAAAATATCACCGAAATCAAACGCTAAAAACCCTCGCAAACGCAATCCCCGAAGGGAAGCGTTCCGGGAGCGCCAATTCAAAAACCATCTGTTTCTGTCTGCAAAACCGGGTCAAGTGCTGAGGGCAAAACCTTCGACTTGCTCTCTCAGGCACATGGCATCTATCTCTTAATTTCTCGCCAGAAATATGCAGAAATACAAGTCGCAGACGGATCGATATTTCAACAAGCAGAATTACTGCGCCAATAAACCGAAGCAGAGATACACAGAATGAGTGCCTTCAGAACCAGTAGTGTACCTAGGGGCGTTCTGGCCCACATTTGACCTTGAAGATTTTTAAAATTTTTGCTGATACAGTTAATGACCTCTATTATAAGATAAACCGGATGTTATTGTCTAGGTATTCAAGCCTGTCCAAACTTGTTTGAAAATGTGCAAGACTGGTAAAAATTGAAGAATGAAACCCATTGTTTGAGAATAATCTGCACAACCGCTAAATTGAATGGTGTCTTTGTTTAATGACCTCCATTATCAGTGTCTGGAGAAATTTGCGACGATGATTTGCAAAAATTATCTTGAAATAAATTTGTCAAGTACTGATGTCTGTTAGACAAACAAAAAACAATTGCCAGGTGTATGGTTCGAACTAGTGATGGGCATAACCGGACAATTTTCATAACCGCATTATTTGCATTCGAATGATATTAATAACCGAATGATTATTTGAATAATCATTCGAATAAATTTTGGCTCTTGTTTAGTTTCGATTTCGTTTTTCGTTAAATCAAGTCACTCAAGTCAGCCGGTTTGCCGATTAGACGGTTCAGCGTCATCTGCATCGGCATCGTAACTTGCAGATAGCAAAGGAACTCAGTTAATCGTTAATTATAATAATTATATAAATGATTTTTATTTGATTTCTAAGGAGTTTGTGCAACAAGTAATTGTGGATATGAATGAAATATATCTGGGTACACCTTTTATTGTTTTCGATTGCTGGTGATTTATAATATAATAATAATTAATAATATATTGTTGTATTTGTATGAGTTTTACGACTCGCTATTCTAAATTAGCTCGATTACTCCTACATTCTTCCGATCTATAACCAAAACATAATATGTACATTATGTGTTATGTATTCAAAGTTTAGAGGTATTTATTAAGAAGTGTTTTGAACCTTTGAAGATGTAAGCATATAAACAATTGATTAATAGCTTGCTGCGTTTGTTTGCAGTTTTTAGGCGTTCAGGTTTCAGGTCTCCATAATTTGATAATTTGATATTTTTTATGATAAGAGGAAGGTACAACCTGCCTTGCTTATGAGTTATGACGTATTTACAGAATTTCGATCACTGCGCAGATCGCTGAGATATGGCACGTAGTACGTATGAGGATCAGGTTAGTTTTCATTCGAATATCTGGAACGCACACCGAGTTACACAGGTTATTTCAATAACCGGATAACGGGTTATTTCAATAACCGGATAACCGGTTATTTTTCATTCGAATAAGCCCATCACTAGTTCGAACCCACGCTCCCCTTAGAGAACCGGATCTTATTGCTACTTAGAGTTAATAAAAATTGAATCTTAAACTAGATAATAATAAAATTTTGTAAACAGCCAGTAATATTAATCTAAAATTAACTAAAAATTAAGTATATATCAAATATTATTATTAGCAAAGTTGTTAAACGTATGATACAGGTAGTTATTAATTACTTAATAAATACAATTGTCCTATATCTAGTATTATAGATAATAAGAATTAAATTAAATAAAGTCAAATAAAGCAATATATTAGTAAAAAATACTTTTCAGTTAGCAGGTTAAAAGTTTGATGTAGTTTAGTCAATCCTATACACATATATAATTCCAGCAGTAAACTGGTAGGAAGCTAACACACATAAGTACGGCGGAGTCTTAAACAGCAGAATTTTATAATACAAAACAGGGCGATAAAAGAATCGTGTGGGATCATATTTTTAACCACCCGGCATTTTTCAGTTATCTTGAAGCGTCTGCAACTTGCGCATACCAATCACGCAAAAACAGACACCTTCTTTGTTCTTGTGTTAGTACCTTGGCTTTAAGAATGTTATGGTAGTATATCTACGGAATATGTGAGATTATTTTCCAGCTAAAAGATGCAACACTCAAAATGTTTTTGAAAAACTCTAAATGAATATTTTATAGAATTTGTAAAACCAAAGAAAATATTAGCAGATAATGCAACTTATTTTAAAAACTCAAGGTTTATAAATACTTAAGGAAAAGCATTCAATAACTACAAAAATAAAAAGCAGCTTAAAATATTGTTACTAAAAGGAGTGGTGGTTTAGTTTTATCATTGGAATTTCGGTTTCTTACAACGGTATTTGTAAATCATTCGTAAATAGTCCAGTTTTTGGTTGCAACGATCATAGTTGTAGCAGAGATATCTGACGAATAGAAGACTATAGAAGATATAAACAGACAGTAATATTAATCTAAAATTGAATTAACTAAAATTAAGTATATATCAAATATTATTAACAATGTTGTTAAACGCATGATACAGACAGTTATTAATTACTTAATAAATACAATTGTCCTATATCCGGTATTCATGGTTTATGTCTTAATCTTTAATAGTCGATTAGAGTCGAATAACTAAGGTTATTACAATTACATGCTAAAGACTGTACGCAAACGGTAAGATTAAAATAAAAAAAATTAAATAAAACCCAGAGAATAAGAATTAAATTAAATAAAGCCAAGTAAAAGCTATTAGATCACTGCAATATATTAGTAAAAAAAATACTCTAATTAATAAGGATGCTATACATGATACCCAATGGTGAAGCACAGTTTCATTCTGTTGGATAAAAACTTATCTAGATTGGTTACAAATCAGATGCATAAGAAAAGATCTCAAACTTGTTTAAAAACATTTTGTAACTAAACAGCGCAGAATTTGCAGACTATAGATAATACCTGTCCAGACCTGCGGATGTGAGCGTCTGGGAATGTGCAAGGTTACTAAAAAATCCGGATGTGATTGTTGTCTGAGGTTTCTGCACAGGTCAGCGCGGGCACAGGTCTGCGTGGTGTCTGCGCGATGGTTTCCTGCACAGTTTTGGCGGAAAATTCAAATTCTGAATAGGTTTGGCGGTAAATTCAAATTCTGCGCAGGTTTGGCGGTAAATTCAAATTGTGATTAGAGTTTTGGTGAGAAATTGATATTCTACTCAGGTTTTGACGGTAAAATTAAATTCTGCGTATGGTTTGGATGGGGGAAATTCAATTATTAAATACAAAAAGTTTCGAAATTGGGCGATAGTTATTTATTTTGCTTTTGCTGTTGGATTTATGTGCAGAAGGACAGCATCCCTCACTTTAGCAGTAAGCAAGTTCCTAAAGAAATATTATTATTATGCTGTAGAGATTTACAGGTTACAGTTCGGAGTGTAAACTGAGTTAAAAATTTTGGATATTTCTATACCGCTATTAGTAACAGTACCATTTAATTCCATATTGTTTTCTTTTACGTAAGGCCCAAATTTTAGATTCGATTGTTTTAATATCGATTCGAAAGCACTGCTGACAGACAGACAGGCAATCAGACAGGTAGACAGACAGATAGACAGGCATGCAGGCAGACAGGCAGGCAGACACACACACAACTTCCTCAAATCGTATAAATAAGAAATAGATGGAGATTCTTAACAACATTTATTGTACAGATTGCAAGCAGTACTCAAAAAAGGAGTGAGAGAGATGTCTATACTAGTTAAGTATAAGTGTCCAAAATGTAAAGGACGAAAATGTATTGCTTGCACATTGTACGAACATATGAAAGAAAACAGTGATGGTAAACGTTATCCTCAATCATATTTCAGACAATTCTAGCGAATAACTGAACTCAGCTTGGTGGACGCTATCGTCATGAATTTGATTCTTATATATACATCTAACAATTCGGGTATCTATTATTTGATAGAAAGCTGTTGGCGTGTGAGCTAGTTTGAATCTGTCAGTTTGTCTACCTGTCTACCTGTTTAGCTCTCTAGCTGTTTACCTGTCTAACTGTCTACCTGTGTACCTGTCTAGCTGTCTACCTGTCTAGCTGTTTACCTGTATAGCTGTCTACCTGTCTACCTGTCTAGTTGTCTATCGCTTACATACTTGTGACAATAATGAAAACGAATGTAGCGACAGAACTTACTAAAACTAAAAATATTATAAGACAGAAAGTTTGAGCTCTTACAGAGAATAAGTTGGTGGAACAACAGCTCCTCGGTAATTCTTTTAACCTATTACAGAACAAATGCAAAGTGTTGCAAAAGAGATAAATAAAAAAGAAAACCTTCCATTACAATTTAAGCCTTTCAAATTGAAAAGAAAGAGAAAATACAATTATGATGATGATAAATATAATCTTAAAAGAAAAACTAAATACGATTATGATGCGGATGATGATGATGATGATGAACATAACAATATATCAAAGCCTCCTAAACTAGAATTATTTACATCAAAACCGGTTGCGACTGATGAAGTATTGTATGAATCACTATCATCCGCCGAAGATGATCCTAATATGACTATAGCAAGCAAATTTCAGCCGTCTACCAGCATAGAACCGCAAGCTATAAGTTCTTTCTTAGAACAGTATGACGAACGTCCTCAGAAATATGTAAGCAATTATCTTATAGAAAGATCAAATCTAGGGATATATGGAATTAGATACGATTTTGATAAAAACCAATTTTATTTTAGTGGAGATGAGCTAGATATAAAGAGATCAGATATAATTTAAAAAAATGTGCGCTATGAAGGTACACCTGGTTTGTACGAATTACTATTTAAAAACGATCCTCAAATAACTCTAACGTCGACAGATAGAGCAAATTATAATGATATCATAAACAGAACAAATGCGGCGCATATAAATTTTCATAAAAATAAACAGAAGGTAGGTTTCAACCAAGCGAAATACAAGAAATTTATAAAATCTGACCCGACATCACCAACCCTGCCATCATCGATATCATTAAGGACTAAAAAACGTACTGGTAAAGATATGCAACAAATGTATAAACAAGTTAGCAATAAACTGATGGATTATGTTTACTGGGATGATCCGAATGAGTTAGTCGATCTATTAAAGTTACTGTATGCCTCTCAAGCATCCGGTCATACAAATCATGTAAATGAAATTGTTAGTATAATAGAAGAGTTAAAAATCTGGTGTGATACACACACAACTTCCTTTTAAAGTGATCTTATAATTAGCCAAAAATTTGATTTTTAATTTCTAAGCATTTGTCAAAATTTTTCAAAAATTGCAAATTCTACAAAATCGGTGCAAAATAAAGAGTTAGTTTAAGAGACAATTTTTTTCTAGAATTTTAAGCTAAATTCAAAAATGTAATAATATACCGGGTGTTCTATTTAAAATAGGAGTTAATAAAAAAAATAGAAAAAAAAACAAAAGAAACCCATTTTAGAAGTAGTCAACTGGAAAATCACCTATCTTACATCAATACACAATAAAAATTTAATAAAAATATAAAGTTTGAAAAAAATCGTTAGAGCAGTTTTTGAAAAAATCGAAAAAAATTGAAAAATCACAAGAGTAAACAGCTACTTCCGGTTATGCGATATTCTTCAAAAGCCTGCTGTCTCATCTACATAGTACATAAAACTTATGTATGAAGTTTCAACGCCATACCTCTTTTCGTTTTTGAGATATTCTGTTCGCAAACACACAGGCAGACACACACACAGACAGACAGACCAATGAAAAAAATATGTTTTTTGAAATCAGGGGACTCTAAAACGTGAAGATCTGTTGAAAACTCAATTTCGAATTTTTGGGGTGAATCCAATACTTCCTTTATCGTAAAAGGAAGTAATAAAAGGGACAGGAATCATTGAATAAAACCAGTTCGACAATGTTGGAAACACCACGAGGAGATCGTGACACCCTCCAGACAGAGATGACAACACCACTACCACAATGATTGTCTGGTGCATAATATATTTGTAATAATTTTATACATGTATGTTTTAGACAAATAAATATAATTATATTTACAATTGTTGTTTTATTACACCGTCGTGCCCATAAACCCGTTACAGAAACATGGCAGGCTGACTAGTGGACTATTTATTCATCGTTGCAAATTCTCAGACACTGATAATGGAGGTCATTAACTGCATCAGTAAAAAGACACCATTCAATTTAGCGGTTGTGCAGATTTTTCTCAAACAATTGGTTTCATTGTTCAATTGGTAGATAATAACATCTTGCATCTGCAAGTCTTAACAAGTTACGATGACTCACATCCTGTTGAGCCTGGGAAAATTTTGATAAGCTTAGAAATTTTGTAAAATTTCAAAATTAGACATTTAGCACCATAATTCATCGTGAGAATCTTGTAAAAATTAGACTTTTAACCCCAAAAATTCATTGTGGGAATCTTTAAAAATTTCAAAATTACACTTTTAGCCCCAAAAATTCATCGTGGAAACCGGAAGTGGCACGTGACCTAGGTGAGGTCAATGACTTGACCCCGGCTAAACCCGTGACCTTGACCACGGCTAGGTCCGTGACCTTGAAAAAACTTCAAGGTCAAATGTGGCCCAGAACGCCCCTAGTTACACTAAGAGAACCGTTGGTTGTAAGCTAATAACACAGCTGTGTGCACTAGAAAGCCACTGAATGCCTGCACAAAACTCGAGAGGTTCAAATTCAGGTGGAATAATTCGAAAACCTCATATACAGGTGGGGTCGTATTTTAGGAAATAGCTAATTAGCCGTATTTATGCAATCTAAAAATGCCCTTACAAAGCAATCCTCCAAGAGCTGTAATTTCACCTTGACCACTGCCAAATGAGCATTGGGAGCGTATTCACATCGATATCTGTGAATTGAAAAGTAGTTTTTTGTGATTATCGTGGATGCCTACATGAAGGGGTTAGAAATGTTTGAAATGAAAAGCATTAAGTCCACCTCAACTATTCAAGCACTTAGAACCTTATTTGCTGGTTTTGGTTTGCCACGTGTTATAGTATCGGATAATGGAAAATCGTTATTGTCTCAAGAATTTAAACATTCTCTAGATTCAAATAATATTAATAATATTATTAGCCCTCCGTATCATCTATCATCAAATAGAGCTCCTGAGAATTCTGTAAAGACGGTAAAAAGTTCTTTAAAAAATGCTCTGTTTTCTAATACGGGGCGTACAAATCATTTGGCGCTGTGAAGATTCTTATTCGATTACAGAAACACTCCACACAGTACGACCGGCCCCACTATTTTAATGTTTGGGCGTTCTTTAAGGACACGATTTTCTACTTTGTTGCCCCCTACCAAAGAACATATAACATGAAGAACTTCAGCCCCCAGGTTTACCTGCGTATACCGCGAAATTACTCGTCCACCAGGATCGCAGTTCTAGGCCCTCTGTGAAGTAGGTAACTAGTTAAATCCTCTAAAGGTATTCCAGAAACAAACCATTTTAAAGATTGCTTCCACTAAATCGATTAGCGGTGTTGCCAGAATTAAAACATATTTAAAACGGTGTTATAGCATTTCGTTTTCCTCCGTTAACATTGTGGCTCAAACTTGCTACTTTTATTATTGAAATGACAGAAGTTCGTCAGATAGATATATATATAGAAGGCTTTACATTCCGCAAGGAATAGTAGCCATCCTGTTTCGGGGATCCTTTTGATTCCTTTTATATGGTGAATCACTCCATTTATTCCGTATGCTTCTTTGTCTCATTAACGATTCTCCTCCAAACTTTCCTATCTTGTATTTTTTGCCTCCATCTATTAATTTCCATAATTCTTATATCTCTAAGTACTTGCTCCTTCCAACGTATTTTTGGCCTTCCCCTGGGTCGGTTCTCGTCTGGTTTCCATTCTGTTATTCGCCTAATAGGATCATCTTGTTCTTTTCTATAGATATGTCCAATCCATCTCAATCTCGGTGCCTTGATTATCTTGACTACGTCCTCCCCTTTCATTTTGGCTCTCTATTCATGATTCATCAATCCTCTGACGTCGCCCTGTTCATTTCTTACTGGTCCAAATATCTTCCTAAGTATCTTTCTTTCAAAGATTTTCAACTTTTCTTCATCATTACTTGTTAAACACATCGTTTCCGCCGCGTATGTTACCACTGTCCGAATGGTGGCTTTGTATATTTTAAGTTTGGTCCTGATACTTGTATTTTTACTTTTCATGATTTGTTTGTTACTGTAATACGCCTTGTGACCTGCTTGTATGCGATGTTTGATTTCCATGCTTCTTTCATTGCGACTACTCACCATTGTGCCTAGGTATTTGAAGTTGCTTATTCCCTCTAATTGGAAATTTCCTATTTGAACTGTTTTCCTACTACCACTATCGTCGCTTTTTAAGTTTCGGGAGCATCTCATCAAGTTGGTTTTGCTATCATTAATTTTTAATCATCTCTCGCTTGCTTGCTTTGCTATGTTGGTAAATACATTATTTAGTTCTCGCCCATCTCTTGATATGACGACAATGTTATCCGCATATGCAACAATTTGTGTTAATTTATTTATTATTGTCCCTTTAATGTCAACTTTCCGCATTATAGCCTCCAGTGAGATGTTGAAAAAGCTGGTTGACAGTGCATCACCCTGCCGTACTCCTTTATTCGTTGTGAATAACTCTGTTATACCTTCTTCTGTTCGTACTGTCACTTTTGATTTCTCCATTGTCATTTTTATCAATCGCCGCATTTTAGCCGGTATATTTACTGTTACTAGGTCGTCATAGAGTTTTGAGCGGTTTATACTGTCAAATGCATTTTTAAAGTCGACGAAGAGCATTTGTTCATAACATTTTGATATTATTTGACTTACTAAATGTAAAGCATCTACTGTCGACTTTCCCTTCCTAAATCCATATTGGTAGTCTCCCATTTCGGTCTTTAAGTGTTGCGCTAAACGCTCATATAGAGTGGATGTTAATATTTTATATGCAGTGTTAAGTAATGTTATCCCGCGATAGTTACAGCATAACAGTGGGTTTCCTTTTTTATGAATCGGTACGACTAAGCCATTCCTCCAATCTTTTGGCATTTCTTCTGTCCTCCAAACTGTTTTTATCAGGTTGTATATTCTCTCTTTTATCTCATTCCCTCCATTTTTTATCAGTTCTCCCCCTTATCTCATCCAGTCCTGCAGTCTTATTGTCGTTTAATTTCCTAATAGCTCCGTCATATTCTTCCCTTGTTGGTACATCTTCTTCTCCGTTTATATCCTCTCTACCAGCTATCGTTGCGATTTCATTATTACTATATTCTTTCAACAGGTTTCCATAGTATCTCTCCCACTCACTCTGTTCTATCTTGGCCATGGTTTTTCGCTTTCGTTTTTGCTTCCCTAAGCATCTAAATAGCTTTATACTGTCCTTACTGTTTTTTTTTCTATATTGTTCATAGTCTCTTCAATCCATTGTATCTTTTTGAGCTTAAGTAGATTTGTACTTTCGTTCCGGCATGCTTTATATTTATGCCTATCTTCTTCTCTACCCGATTGCAGTCAAGTTAGTCTTGCTTTTTTTCCTTTTGATGGTAACTATACACTCATCATCAAACCATTCTTTGTGTTTTTATATCTCTTTACGCCTATTGTTCCCGCTGCTGCTTCAGTTGTGCTATCTCCAATTTGCTTCCATTCTTTATTTACATTTGGGGTTTCAGGTTTTCGGCAAATGAATTTGTTTACTCTTTGTTCATATTCCTGTTGTTTTTCTTTTATCTTTAGGTTATTCACATTCCAATTTCTTCTTGATATAACTCTTTGTTCAGCCATCCTTGTCTCTAGGTTTACATTAGTTATAAGTAATATGTGATCAGTGTTGCAGTTCGCTCCTCTAAACGATCTTACATCTTTAACAATTTTTTCTCGATTATTTCCTTCATATCCATAATAATGCGTAATCACTAAGGTTTCTGTCAGTTTGACAAAAATTTAAACGTAAAAAATTAACCGCGGTGAAATTTGTGTGAAAATCGTCTGGCACTCATTAATGACCAATAGAAAAATTAGTTCACGAGCCGTATCCAAGTTAACAAAAAAATTTCTTGGAATTTTTTTGTAGGTAGACATTACTTCTTTTTAGGGTTTGTGTCGTTGCGATTTTCTTATCGAATCTGCTCTTATGAGATTATATGTGAAAATTTAATCGATTGTGCATAATTTTAACATGATTCTTAAAGGTGCTTCATCAACTGAATTTTATCTATTTATTCAGGAAATAATCACTCCGAACATCCCGCGTGCATGTAAACTAGCCTGAATAAAGTTTGACGATTTTCTGTCAGAATGTTTTGCTCTGACGAAATATATCTCGTAAATTTTCCACCCCAAAATCCCTCGTGCTACGCACTGGGGATTCTTGTTGAGCGGCAAATTTACCTGACAAATTTCTTAGTAAAATATTCTGACAGAAAACGTCAAAATTTAATCAGCTATTTTAATGCACTTAGGATATTACTGTTGATTATTTTTTGAGTAAATTTTAATATTAGGATCAAATAAATATTTTGTTGTCAGCTCGATTTTTTTGTAACGGGTGTTCATTAATTATTCCGGTCAAGTTGCCTTTGAAATATTTGTTGTCTGAATAATATGTTGGTGGCACTGTAAGTCATTATGACAAGAGCTAACAATTATGTCAAATTCGAGGTTAGCAGGTTAGGTTTTAAGTCAGTTTGTGTCAAAACTGACGGAAAATCTAACCTGCTAACCTCGAATTTGACATAATTGTGAGCTCTTGTCAAAAAATTTGGACGTATTATGCATATTTTCAAACTTGCTACCCCTTGTCAGTTTTTATATTCTGGCGTACAAGACAAGGCCTCGTGTACGTATTAAACCTGCTCAAGTACTATACTTTTATGAGAACGCTCCAGTCACTATATGCACAAAGAAGCCAGCTTGATTTCACTTTCGTTAAGTTATGTAAAATTCACTCGTGTCTTTCGGAAAATAGGTGATCGACATAATTCTGGACTCCGGAGCAGACATTTCTTGAGACCCAAGGTTGATGCGAAAAATCCAAAATTCTAAAAATTCAATACGGCGGATCCAGCATGGCGGTCTAAAGAAAAATCAGCTTTTTACGTTTCGACCCCTTCCAAAAGACGTAGAAATGTTTACTCAAGTTAGACCGTACCATAGGAATCTCCCTTTGATTCAAAAATCACCAACATAATACACCTCACTTTATACTCCTAATGACCGATAAAATATTTGGCAGAAGTGTTTGTTTATTTCATTGACTTAATTTTAGTTTAAAAATATATCTAGTCATGATTACATCCCATCTTTGTCTGCTACTCATTTTGTTTATGTCTTCCTTGTCGCACTCATTAATTTCCTATGTTCAAAACGGATTTCGGACAATCTGTATATACCGGGTGACTATAAATTATTGTGATTTTTTTTCTTAGGTTGGCACTGTTTATGTTGGTGGCACTGTAAGTCTATGTCAAATTCGAGGTAAGTAGGTTAGGTTTTGCGTCAGTTTTGATACAGAATGACACAAAACCTAACCTGCGAACATTGAATTTGACATAGACTTACAGAGCCACCAACATAAACAGTGCCCGGTATTATATACGGGAAGACTGTCAGTATTATTGGACGTATGCCTCTCATATTATTACATAAATAAATCGTGAATACATAATGTATTTAAAAAGTAATTAGTGGTTGCATTCCTCTTGTTACGTCAGAACTATAGATATGTCATATATGTAGGATAGTAATTTATTTTTTACACAATATAGCGAAAGAATTAGCAATTCTTGGAATTCTTCTTAAATATGCTGCTATTAATGGGGTGTCAAATATTTATGAAACCAAAGTGTTAAGAAAATACAGCCTAGTAGAAATATTAGGCCCTGGCATTGCTAAAATTAATCATCCACAATAAGATACTTTCAAGTAGCAGTTTCAACACGTTGCAAAACAAATAAAATTCAATTTTTGAGAAATCTATAATAAATTCGAAAATCGAAATTTTATCAAATTTCAGAGAACTTTAGTGTGGTAAAGACAGCTTCATGCAGATCAACGCTGATAAAAATCATGCTTGTTTTCTGCTCTATAATTTCTGAATTTCTGGTTGCAGAAGCAACTTTAATTCAAAAATTTTTATAGTATACGATTTCAGTGCTTCTGAGATACACACACTCAATTCTCTTAAAGGCCTAGTCCAGGTGTCACTTTCGGAAGTGAGATCCCAGACAGACAACAGTAAGCAAATTTGCAGACGAAAATCGGGGACATTTCGCCCACTGCAGTAGTAAAAGTGAATAATTGAGGGTAATAGCGTGGGGCAAATGTCGGAAGTCAGGGGTGGGACTAGACAAGATCTAGACAGACCAGGTGGAAAAATCGCCGAAACAAGAATGGCGAATTAAAAACTAACGACTTAAAAGAGGACGAAAGGTCGTCGCAGCATGGCACGTGCTGGGCGATCCCTTAATGACCGACCCTAACCTGCCCTTCTGCTCTACATGTGACTTTTAGTCTACCCTTGTTCGCAGTTGCTAAGTAAATAATTTGGGTGTTCTTCTAGGCTCAGGGGCGGGTCTGCTTTAATCTGGCGAAGTGTTAATGGGTTTGGGCCAACATATGTAATTATAAATGCTTGTTATCGATCATTATAAATAAGAACCAGATGCAAACGCGAAATTGGTTGTTAAGTTTGGATATTCAACTGCTTAAGACCTCACAAAATAATATATAAAAATCTGGTGTGATACACTCACACAACTTCCTTTTACAGTGATCTTATAATTAGTCAAAAATTTCATTTTTAATTTTTAACCATTTGTTAAAAATTTTCAAAAATTACAAATTCTACAAAAACGGTACAAAATCGAGTGTTAGTTGAAGAGACAAATTTTCTCTAGAATTTTAAGGTGAATTCAAAAATGTAATAATATACCGGGTGTTTTATTTAAAATAGGAGTTAATAAAAAAAAATAGAAAAAAAAAACAAAAGAAACCCACTTTAGAAGTATTCAACTGGAAAATCACCTATCTCACATCAGTACACATTAAAAATGTAAAATTTAAAAAAAATCGTTAGAGCCGTTTTCGAAAAAATCGAAAAAAACTGAAAAATCACAAGAGTAAACACCTACTTCCGGTTATGCGATTTTCTTCAAAAGCTTGCTGTCTCATCTACATAGTACACAAAACTTATATATGAAGTTTCAATGCCATACCTCTTTTCGTTTTTGAGATATTCTGTTCACAGACACACACACAGACAGACAGACAGACCAATGAAAAAAAATATGTTTTTTGGGATCAGGGGACTCTAAAACGTGAAGATCTGTTGAAAACTCAATTTCGGATTTTTGGGGTGAATCCAATACTTCCTTTATAGTAGTAAAAGGAAGTAAAAATGTACAAATTACATTACCGGCTGCGGTGTAAGGGTTTTGGTCGAAAATTCCAAGATTTTGGTAAAACATAAATAAACCAGCATTTCTTTTAAACAAAAATACATCAGGATGAAAAGTTTGAAAGAGAATAATAATTTAGAACCGTCTTTTTAAAACTTGGCTTGTATAAAATTTGTAACATGGGCTGTATATCGTTTTTCCATAATTTGTAGCCCAGTAACACCAAGGCGCAAATCCACATATACAACACGTCTGATTTGTTATTTTTACAACTACAGAATAATAATAACCTTCCAGCATACAGGTAAAACACAAAACCAGGTGTTAGTACCAATGCCTTACACAAAAAAATTTGCAAATGCAATTCTCATGATACAAACACCCACTGTATATGATCAGAATACGCAAATACAAATGAGTCAATGCAACCCATGAGCACACCAATCCAGATATATTAGAATCCATTATCCCTATCAAACTTACGCAGGGTCGCCGCGTGTAGGTTTGCAGGTTGTTCACCGCACACGGGCAGCTAATTAGAGGGCGGAACTTTAATTGATTAACACCTCAACCAATCACAAGCCATGAAAAAGTTGGATTTGGTCCAATAGCAATAGTTTTACACTGAATAAACAGTAAATTGGTGTTTATTTGGAGTCAAATACCAACTTGGTGCTTTACTCGCTCCTGCTTGACATTAATAAATTAATTTGGCAATGTCAGCAGTGAAGATGATTGGTATTATGCATTAATGATCGGAACACCATTCCAAATTTTCATTTAGCCTTCAAATATGTTCGTTCCCTTGGAAAATTTCTTTCACGCACAAAACCTCCACTGTATCCCGGTGTTTGCGTCTTGACATCTCTCTGTAGAACATGTTTTCAGGTAATTTAATGGACTAAATGAATAGTTCTTATGATGTTGGACGAGTATACAGGGTGATTCAAATTAAGTACCCATCATTGCTATCTTTATTATTATTAATTTTACAAAGTAGGTTAAATTAGCAAACTAGTAGTATTTTTGACGACGATTAATATGCAATTAATAAAAAAAAACAATCGAATAACGAGTTTGCGACAAAATTAAAAACTTTTAGTTTTTTTTTAATGGAACACCTTATTATATTTTTCAAAAACTTGAAATAAAAATTAATTTGTGATATAAAAGCCTTAATACACTATTGTCTAAACATGAATATTAAAGAAGTTAGGGGAGATTTTAGTTTACCTATATCAACAATACACCGTCTTTACGAAAAATTCAAAGTAGGCTGCTACTAAAAACAAAAACAATAACGTAAACATCAGAACTGTCAAAATCAATTTGTCGTACGGATGGTTGTCGAAAGTAATTAGTGTTGTTTATTTATTTCTTATTGTTTTGTTACTGTTTCTGGTTATCACACTTAAAACAAGCCTGCACTGAATTTTTACAGTAGAATAATGTGCAGTCGCGGAATTAAAAATCCGGACGAGTCTTATAGCGAATTTTTGCAATTTTTGGGTAATGTAATAACTTACATTTTTTGTTCGACTCTTAAATGAGGCATGCTGTCATATACGAGTAATTATTTTGACTTTGACTAATTTCACCACGTAACGTGATAAGTAAAGTAAAGTAAGACATACACTGAATTAATAGTTTAAGTGTCCGGATTTTTAATTCCGCGACTGTACCTATGTATTTATCTATAAACTGACACTTGCGATAAATTCTTTGGTATTCATTTTAAGACAATAGTATATTAAGACTTTTAATTCAAAAATTTATTTTTATTTCAAGTTTTTGAAAAATATACAGGGTGTTTTATTTAAAAAAAATATTTTTTAAAATTTCGTCGCCAACGAGTTATTCGATTGTTTTTTTATTAATTGCATATTAATCAGCACCGAAAATACTACTGGTTTGCTAATTTAACCTACTTTGTAAAATCAATAATAACGAACATAGCAATGGTGCGCACTTAATTTGAATCACCCTGTATTTATGATTATATGTGCTGTAAAACCTTTACAACCGACTACTCGTCCTGAACGATTACTCCAATAAATGACCACACTTTCTACGAATAAGAAATGTGTCAGGTATTGGTAATTAACTAATACACTGCTATTCCTTGGCGATTGAAACCGCAAATTCGAGCTTGAAATGATCATTTCTAGGTTTGCGAGCATTATCTCATTTCCCTAATCTAGTGGTCATTTTTGCGAATTTCTTTAATATTGGTGCCCTTTGTTGGTTATTTATGACCTGTCTTATTACAAGTGCAAGTTTCGAAGTGATCACATTTTACGTAATACCAAGAGATTAAACATGAGTGATTTGGAACCAGTTGTCAATTAATTTTTACAATATATTGAATAACTATCGCTAAACGGGGTTTTATAAACAAGAAATTCGAGATTAGAGAAGCTAGTATAAATGTAACTAAAAAACTAAATATAGCGAAAGAGGATTATCCCAGTGAAATTCAGTGACCAAGTCATTCATTAAAAACAAAACTGCTTTATATCACTTTTTTCATTTAGATTCGCCTCTAATGTTTATCATTTTAAATTAGTTGAACTTAACGGTATCCGGAAAATTCACCGCCAACAGTTCACCGAACCGCAATTCACCGCCACGACAATTCATCGCCACAACAATTCATCGCCACAATTCCCCGCAACAAAAATTTATCATTTTTATTTATTTTATTTTTAAAATTAACGATAAGCAAGAGTACTCGATTCCTTGAAAATGGATTAATAAATAATTTGTGAAAAATAACTTAGAGTAATCAGCATAAGTAAGTACTATTGAGAGAGCATTAAAACACTTATTCATAATCTATTAAATATTAATTACATTAGAAGAATCCCAACCGCCGAAGAGTGATTGTGCTCGATGAATCAAGAATATTGTTCAGGAGTATACTCCTGACAACATACTTGACTATATCAGAGAGAGATGGTCCATAATACATATTGAACTGATTCGAGCTCTTACTTTTTGTTACCTAATAGTATATGTTTATAAATTATATTTTAATCAATTTAAATTGCCCTGTTTATATTATTTGAATATTAATAGTTATTCTTTGTGCTAGCTCCTGAAAATCAGGGGTGGATTTCTTCTATCTAGATTGTTTATTCTGAAATTTGATGTTCTGATTTAAATTTTATTACAAGTCAAAAATAACTTCTGTCAAATGATATGTTACATAAATTTGAAAATTCAATGACAAATACCAGATCGTTATATTCGTCACATAACAATATCAAAGAGTATGTAATTCCTTAATAATGAATACACCTTTTTAGTCTTATTTTTTATCAGTGCCTATCGAATACCTAAAATCACCCACATTTCACTCGAACTTATCAATGTTCCTGATGTTAACCAACTTGCTCCACTCCGTCAACAACCACAACTGCTTCAGTCAACAAACACCGCGAAAGCCTTCAATGACACCCAATATGTCAAAACTGCCCAGAATCAGGAACAAAAGCTCCCTTTACAGCATGGACTCAAAACAGACCCCAGTTGTAGTCACACAACTCCAACACCCCATCCAAAAACACTCCTTCAAATCACTCCACCGACCAGCACCAAGAACCAACGGTCTCTCCTCCAAAATCTTCCTTTCGTACTAACAGCTCGACGCAATCCAAATCAATTGATATACAATGTCAAATGTAATTCTTCAATAAACATAATTTAGTATTTTTCTGTATTTATTCTCCTTTGTAGATTAGTTCTGCTTGTAGTTTAGTTTCTCACCATATGCTTGCTTTCCTCCTCCGTTTCGTATCTTTTCTTCTTAAATTAAAATTCCATTTTTATTTCACCACCCATATTTAGCCTTAATATCAAACCTTCTTAATTTCAAAACATTTTACTTTTAAATTAGGGTTTATTTCATATAATTACAGCTTTACATTTTTCAAAATTTGTTATCTTAATAATGAAAACAAAGTCCTTAGCGATATCGTATTTTCTCCTTACAACACACAATATCTTTATTTTTGATTTCTACCTACTGTATGCAATAATCTATTTCGATTAAGTATTTGTGATTACCTTCTAATTTCATATTTAGATATTACATTATATTCGAATCTGTCTATTTCTCAATTAGCCATATTTTATTCAATTCTAAATTCTATTTTCTTTTCTAATTACATATTAATTATTTATATTCCCAATTCATATTCAAATTGATCCCAATAATTTTCAGCTATTGTAATTCCTTAATCCTATTTTTTCGTTGATCGCTTGTTAATTTTAATATTAATGAATTATTTTTCCTAAAAAAAGGATGGATTAATAGACGTCATTAATACACTGTTTTTGATTAATACACTCTTTTTCATTAATTAACTGTTTTTTAAAAAAGGATGGATTAATAGATCTATTAATACACTGTTTTTGATTAATACACTATTTTTCATTAATTAACTGTTTTTGTGATTTTGACGTTTTGATGATATTTTGCATAGAGGTTAGTTGTATTAATCAAATTTTTCGCCACAAAAAAAGATTTTGCGGTCAACGAAAGTTTGTTAATAATGGGCGATTAATAATCTCAACTATTAAAGGTACTCACTCGCTATCGCTCGTTCGTGCTTTAAACAATTTCGATTATTAATGAATCGCCTTCATTAACACACTTGTTGGTTAAATAACTATTAAAATAGATTTTTATACCCCTGTTTATATCATTACTATATATCGTATTAAGTTTGCTATGTACGAGTATATTTATTCTTTGATAATGTTTCCATTTTATTAATATGTCCTAAATTGTACTGTTTGATGGTTTTTATTAAAGATAATATATTTTAATAAAATATTTTAATTTATGTTGCGATGAATTGTTGTGGCGGTGAATTGCGTTTCGGTGAACTGTTGGCGGTGAATTGCTGTCGGTAAATTATTGGCGGTGAATTTTCCTAGACCCGAACTTAACTGTTATTTTTGATTAAGGAATAATTATTAAGAATTTATCAGCTAACTGTGTAATTTTTCCGATTAAGTGCAGCACAATTTTTAGGTTCAGCTTTCTCGTAAACTAGCGATCTTAACGATTTAGAACACGAGAATATTATTTATTACTTCCTTTTACACTAAAGGAAGTATTGGATTTACCCCAAAAATTCGAAATTGATTTTTCAGCAGATCTTCACGTTTTAGAGTCCCCTGAACCCAAAAAACATGTTTATGTTCATTGGTCTGTCTGTTTGTGTGTCTGTGTGTCTGTCTTTCTCTGTGTGTGTGTCTGTCTGTGAACAGAATATCTCAAAAACGAAAAGAGGGTTGGCGTTGAAACTTCATATATAAGTTTTGTGTATTATCTAGATGCGACAGCAAGCTTTTGAAGAAAATCGCATAACCGGAAGTAGGGGTTTACTCTTGTGATTTTTCAGTTTTTTTAGATTTTTTCAAAAATACTCTAACGATTTTTTTCAAACTTGTCATTTTTATTACATTTTTAATGTGTATTAATGTGAGATAGATGATTTTTCAGTTAAATACCTCTAAAATGGGATTATTTTGTTTATTTAATTATTTTATTAACTCATATTTTAAATAGAACACCCGGTATATCATTACATTTTTGAATTCAACTTAAAATTTTAGAGAAAATGTGTTTCTTCAACTAACGCTCTATTTTGTACGGTTTCTGTAGAATTTGTAAGTTTTGAAAAATTTTGACAGCTGCTTAAAAATTAAAAACCAAATTTTTGGCTAATTATAAGATCACTGTAAAAGGAAGTTGTGTGCGTGTATCACACCAGATTTTTTATGTAAAAAATTTTAATTTTCCGAATATGCGACTAGTACTGACTAAAAATAATATATTGTTTTATTAGGATTAAAAGTGGCACTTTGTTTAGAAAGCAATTATGTTTGTATTTGCGAGACAAAGCGCGGCATAGCCGATCGAACGCAAAAATATCGAGTTTTAATTCGAATAAAAGATACTATTTTTTCTACAGCCGAGAAAAGCAGGAAATAATCAAAATTTTAAATGATCGAAATATTTTGTTGACGTTTCTGATTTAAAAATCATTAGGACAACTGCATCCATAGGCGACCAAATAATGAGTAGAAAAAACTTATTTTTAGTTTATAGGAAGTAAAAGTACTTTAAATCCTAGGAACTAATTGTTGATAGCATATTTATATAATTTCTGCATCAGTAAGAGAAACGCCAACTTCAAAGACAGACTTTGGTATTAAAAGTGATGATTTTAAGACGGTTATAGAAAAACAACTTTATTATTAAGTAGACATCGCCAAAACTACCCCTTATAAATCATACAATAATTGTATTCCAATAAAAATTCAGTTAGTGTAAAAAAATCGTAGGTGTGCCAAATTTCATCGAATTTGCTCTTTTGTGATACTTTTGATTAAATAAAAACCAGTTTTTTCACTAGCAATTCTTAGAGCTCTAACTCCATTAAGCATCATGTCCGGGTTTACATTCATGGACACTTTTTTTATTTTGGTGAGTATTATTACCCTTCAAAATTTGTTAAACTATTTTCTACACCCTGTATACAATGCCTGTGTTTGCTATTCGATCAAAAAAGCCAGTACACTTTACAACATATCTTAAAACATTGCAATGATTTACATTGACATTACGCGATAATATAGATCCATATGATTGCGATATTGATAGCAATGTCCTTTTCGAGGAATTCAAAACTTTACCAATTTTTTATAAAAAATGTTATCCTCTTATGAAGGGTACAAATTGTTTTGTCTTATAATGTATATGATGTCATTCATGCTATGATTTATAAACTTGTGTATTTCATACGTATGTCTTATCAGACGACAAACGGGGACAGTTAATATATTCTGTTGTGAATATGGCTGCTTTAATACGAGTTGTGTAGTTCCTAGGCCTTTCTAACTTAATTGTTTGTTGTTGTCAATCTGTTTAAACATTGCTATGAAACAAAATTTTTATGGTACATGTAACTGTTTAAAGCCTCGCTTAAGCTAATCAGATAATGCTAAAATCTCTATTAAGAGTTGTCCCAGTTTTTTTTATCTTGGATAGTACGTACGTAGACAGATTGTAACGTCCCGTTTCAATTTTTTTTCAAAAGCGCGGTAATGCATTTAACACTGATTATCGGACCAGTATGTAGCTATATTTTGCAGCAAGAGAATTCAAGCTAATCGCAGCAGGCGTGTGTGCGGAGCGATAAACGCCTGCACTTTTTCGCGTCTGAACTTATCGTCGATTTACGATCCGCGTTGGCTGTGAAACCAGTGCTGGTATAGTATTGCTTTTTCGAGAGGCGTACTTGCTTTCCAAGCAAGTGAAGCCGCTTGTAGCATTGTTTGCGGCCGGGCTGCGATGCGTCTTCTAAATTAGGCCGTGAACATCATCGGTAAAAATGATTTTGCGAGCATAATTTCGTTTTATAATTTTCCAATATTTAGGCCGTTTAGTATGGGTTAGTTTGGCCTAGCTCACAAATCAAGCAGCTATTTGGACACTCACGAAGGTTTAAATTCAGCATCCTGGAGCTAACGTTTTGGCTCTTCCTTGAGCTAACAAGTTTCCCGAATTCGCGCCTGTACGTAGCCAGGAATTTCCTTCCTTTTGATGTTAGTTCTTTTTTCGAGCGTCGACCTTTGGATTCTGGGAATCATGCAGTCAGTTTGAGTTTTAATAGAAAAATGCAACAAACAGGACTCCCCTCCGATCGCCGGACTTCATCATTAATTAAACTGTAAGTACATGCCATTATCAGCTCTGTTTTTTTATCGACAAAGGCATTATGCCGCAAACTTATGTCAGTTCTTACTAAGATCTTGGCAACTCAAACTGAGTGTACTAAATCAATTTTTTGGCTCAATTGTCATTACGGCTGAAGTGAGAGTATTTAAATATTTCGAAATTGCTGAAATAGCGTGTATACTATATCTCAGATAGCGCCCTTGGCGTCATATGTTTATGTCATTCGCGATTGCACAGGCGTTAGCGTGAAGTTGTAATATAAGCTATAACTAGCGAGTTCTGAGATGCTATTTCGATTTGTAGTTTTTTAAAATGTTGTTTTGTCTGCTTTCTCGCGATATACAATTAGATGTGTGCGTAAGTTGGGTGGCGCCAACCTTGATTTGTTTGTGTTGGATATTAAATATTCTTTTGACTGTTACTGTTAGTATTTGTTGTTGCTAGCATTACTTCATTTAGATTGAGGTATGCAGCAAAGCTTACAAGGTAGGTGTTGATTTATTTTGCTAGGTAGATTTGTTTATTTGTTGTGAATAACGACGTGGTGCCAAATTCTTTTATTAATCTACTGTTCAATAGTAAAATCCCGAATCATTCCTTAGCCTGAACCTTACACCACGCCATATTCTGCCGAGAGTTAAAATTCCCTTAAATTGTAGTGGGCTGTAGCTGTTTATTATTTATATTGGATTCTCCATGTTAGCCGTTTGTCCAAATGCAGCCAGAGATACTTGACTGCATTATACATTGGATTCCAGGTTATTGGTCGATCAGATCAGTTGGTCTACCTATAGATTCAATCATAACAAAGGGGCATTTAAGAAGTTCTGGAGTATTCCAGCTGCTGTTGTGATATTGAAGTGCTCTGGAGATATCGCGGTATCATCCGCTTACATGACAGTCGAACTTATTCTTGAAGTAGGTATATCATACATAAACAGGTGTCACTAAACTGGACCTACCATAGACCCCTGGGGTAGTCCAACAACGACGTACACTTGTGCTCATAAAAATGGAATACACTTACTGTTGCACTGATGTGAAAAGTGGTATTCGCATTATTAAATACATTTTTATACGATATCTTTATTTAACTATTTTCTTGTAACTTAATAGAACAAACAATTTCACTTTATCGATGTTTCAAACCAACCGGTATTACAAAATAAAATATTACAAAAATCAGTCCAACGGTAAGTGTATTCTATTTTTATAAGCACAAGTGTAGTTTAATTCTGGCACTGTGGTATTAATTTTAACCCGCATTAACTCAATTTGTGACGAATAATTGTAATATCTTGATTAAATAGCTTGAGAAATCTGATATAATCGTTTTATAAATTAACCTGTTCAGCCATATCCTGTCAAAGGCGTCAGTTTATTGTACTCCAGTTTACCTCCAATAAATTCTTAATATTATACACACCATTTTGTTTGTATCAGGTAACAAACAAAATTTCACATTTACGAGTAGAGTGTTGTGGCTCCATTTAAATTATATGGAGCCATGGCATTCAATACATGAAATTGTGTCGAATGAAAAGTTTTATTTTGTTTTATAACAAGAGAAATTGTAAACAATTAAAAACTAAGAGTTGTAATGGTATATGTCAATCCCTGTCAAAAAATTCTTGCAAAAACACTCCTCAATTGCTTTTCGTAAGACCAATAATGGAATAATGTAGTTATTATGGAAGAACAGCATCATCATGGTCAATAAAATGTTAGACGAAGGTTCCTATAATGAAGAAGTAAAGAAGTTTTATCCGAAGTAGTTAGGTACAGATAAACTGTCACCTTATGCTTTTTTTTCATGCACATGTACAACATATTTGACTTATGAGGACGTACATGTTTAATGAAAGAAAGAGGTTCCTTCTAACGATTTTTTGATAAAAGTTTTATTTGTTCAATATTCAGAGCTTAAAGTTCCGGTTAGACTTTGGTGACCAATTCTGTTCAAGTCTAGTCGTGAACAACGTTTATATGGATAAAATGTACCCTCTTCGTGTTATAATCAATGTTGCGCTTGCAAATGTAACATAGTAGTAAGAGCATCAATTTTACAACCAAGACAAGTTCATTGATTACACAGATCTCAGCACATGTTTGAGTTAACTTCAAACCTTTTAGAAAATACCAGAAGATCTTCAATTTTTCGGTTTCAGAATTTTAACATGTTAAATTGACTAGATCTAGAGCTTAGGGACCAAGCAACGATTATGATACGCGGCATTTAAATACTCATCAGCAAGAACACTGAAAGCTGGTACGACTCCATCATGCAAAAACCAAATTCTACAACTAATCTGAAGTGACACGTCATCAAGTAATGTGGATATATCAATTTCCTCATATTTAGTAGGGAATGGGGCTCAATCAAATTTTTGCCGACTATATCCTTCTATTGTTGTTGATTTCCCAATAAGATGTAATTATGCTTCTTTCTTGACCCCACAGAGTAATAGGTTTGAAAGATGATGTATCTCGAAGATAATGATGAATGGTTTAGAAAGTTTTACCAATCGAATAGTGTCTCAGTAGAAACCTTTCTTGATAGAGACATCGATATTCGTGACTATTGCAATTCACATATTTAACTATTAGTAAAAATATTTATGACAGACGAAAACAGCAATTTCTTAGTTCTGCAAACATAAAAATTCTCTTTTAGTGAAGCGCTATGCTGAGCGTCAGCGACTGATTTATTTGTTTTTCATTGTTGCAACGTATCTACTATTTTCACACGTTTAATTTGGTCTGCCTTTTTGCAAACACAAAAACGGTTATAGCACGAAGAGGAAACATTTTCCGACTCGCTTCAAGCAGTGTAGTTTTTTAGTACCATGAATTCGCCACTGCATATAATCGCAGCTGTATTCATCAAATGAAAAATTTGGTGATTTAGTTTTAGCAGTCAGCTGTAGATGCAATAAGTGGAAAAGTGAATATTGTCCTTTTGCAATGACTGAAGAACATATTAGCCCTTACCCAATAGTAATAGCACTTCTAGACACTTCAAACATAAATATCCAAGCAGATTCAATTCCTTAATTATTTTTTTTTGCTTGTCAATTACTCAACATAGAGGTCATCATATACCAGTAAAATCTTTATGTTCGTTAAAATGGCCGAAAAAAATTAACGAATCATAACTTACATTTTGGTCTAGTTTTTAGAAGATGGCTTAAGAATGGATAAAATGCGATAGCATGGGTCTATCTGAATTTCTTACTTTTCACAAATAATTTAGATACAGATCCAGGTAATATGTGCTTTAGAAACGTTAAAAAGAAATAATCTCCCAGGTATTTGATCTTTTGCGTTTATGTGATAACATCCCTCATCAAAATCACAAGTCTTCTGTGGTAATTTTGTATTCCATTTCCCTAATAATTTCAGCATTAGAGGACACGTTAAACCATCAGTCCTGTGGTAGTTGCAAGGGAAAGAACATAGTCCTAGAACTTCTAAAGCTTTAACTCTAAATTCTAAACACATGCTAGATCGTCTCAATGGAGTATCCTACAAATCGATTGCTTTGGCCCATCGATGTTTCAGCGTCATAATCCCTTCCTTATAGAAGTCCACCGTTGACCATCTAACCAAGAAGTCACCTCAGTTTTCAAGCTATCATCGTCTCTAAACTGCGGTCCACCAAGATGAGCTTTCAATTTTCCGAACAGAAACAAATCCGAGGGTTCATCAGCCACTTTTAATATCACTGCAATGAATTTGTGTCGTCACATATTGTCGTGCTATGGAAGCACTCTTTTTCGTAGTTGTCCACGCGTTTGATTTTGCAATTTGGCTAGAAAGTCTCAGTAATGCCATCGATGGTTCAACCATTGTCCAAAAAGTCGATGAGCAGGACGCCGCGAGAATCCTAAAAAGTCGAGAGAATTGCTGTTCCTACTGACGGTTTTGTTCTGAGCTACTTTGGAGGCTCAAAGTTGGAAAGCCGCCATTTTATCCTGGCTTGTTTGGTGACAGAGATATAGTGATGAACCCAACTTTCAGCCATAATGCCGATTCTGTCAAAAAAGTGGCTAGAATCTGCATCGGCACGGACTAAAAGCTCACGGCAAATGTTCACTAGATTCTGTTTGTGCAAGATTGTCTACCTGTCTACGTTTGAGACACTCCTCGTATTCAGACCTTATTTATTATATTTATTCAATATCGATCTAACCGATTTCTCGTCAATCTTTCTTGGGTACTGTTTTAATAGTAATTCGGGTATCTTCCACCAGTGATTACTCCACTTTAGTCCCAATATCCGATTTCTTTGCTGTTGCAGGTCTTTCGGTCCTTGCATCGTCTTCTAGGCACTCTCTGCCAAAATGAACACTCTCTCTAGTCAACATTTTAATTGCTGCCTGGTGTTCACTATTTTTCATTTACAGATACTATAACCACACACTGTATTAAATCAACTATAAAATCTAAAGTTTTAAAGGAATTGTGACGAAACCCGTGAAGAAACTTTCCAAATTAACCTATAGCAAGATACGAAATCACAGGCAAGAAAATATTGTTTATCAAGGCTTCAGGCAGGCTAGAGAATGGAAAATGGGTTTTCCTAGTATTAAATAATCTTAAACATACTCAAACAATCAAAATATTTAAATAAAAATTTACCTCACGTAAGGAGAAGCAAAAAAAATGCAAGAAACAAAGCTCTTGAAAAAAATTGTAGATGAAAGGATTAACTTTGTCTTTGTTACCATTATTATGTGTAGTGGCAAATTTAGCATGTTATGTTTGAGTAATTTCAGAAGTTAGAAAATAGCATTTTCTAAAGTGTTAAACTTAGCAGTTCACTTCATTAAAATTCCGTACACTTAAATTGCCGTTACAACCCAAAAGAAATGATTACAACCTACAGGTTACCTTTTGATGTTTTCATGTTTAAATACTAAATATAACTTTCATGGCATTCGCTTCTGAAAGCAGTTAATTAAAGCGTGCTATTCCTATAGAATTAATTTCGGTTTTTTAATTAGCGCCAATAAAATCCGCTTTGAGCTATTGTAGATAATAACCAAATTATAACCAAACATTTTCTACTTTTACTGCCTGGTGTAAGTGAATAGAAAATTTTAGAATAAATATAGACCACATTATGTCTTTGATAGATGACAATTTGTCTAAGTTAATACACTCTCTACCTCTTACCGTTTACGAGATCCCCATGGTTAACTTGAAACAATCAAACTAAGCCATTAAGCATGCAAATTGCATTAATTAGTTACAACATATTGCGGTCAGTAAGATTCAAACCTTCGCTCCCACAAGGAGTCTGATTTTTCGTCAGAAGCCTCAACCGCTCCGTCAGGAACGCTGCGTAACACACAGGCTTACCGTTATGAAGTGGAGGAGATGATGTTCAAACAAAAGCTTTCGATCAATTTCAAATTCCCAAGTGAACACATGGACACGTTCAAGGGCCGACTAACTACAGTGAAGACGGACGGATTCTTATACATAACTTAAATTCGATATAAAATTGCCAGCGTGTCAGAGAGTCTTTTGTGCAACAAATGTATCCAGATACAACGAGAACTCATAAACTCAAAAGAAATGTAGTCGGTCGCTATATAATCACCAAGAGAACGGTGAACTAAAACCTGTCCTCAGAGCGTAGAATCAACGAATGCAGCAAACACCAAAGCTGAGATAAATTGTACGTAGTTCCGAAAAATGTGGTTAAGATTTCAAACCATGGCAAGGAGAACGTGCCAAACACTTTCAAAGTTGTGAAGCGAGAGAGCGAGCGACGCCGAAATTTCTCATATTGCCAAACGCCTAGCGCCCATATAGCCAAACCACGACGCGAGATATTCGAAAAATACGTAATGTAAATTTTAGCTCCTAACAATGTAAGGATGTAAGCTCAATTGCGGCCGAAACAAGTCCAGCGCACGCACGCAGATTTATTCCGTTTTATATATTACAACATAGGTGGCCTTCATTATCGTCACCATCTTCCAGCCTTTTCAGTCTACTGCTGCGTGCAGGCCTTCCTTAAAACTTGCGACTCGTTTCTGCCCTGTGCTCTATGTACCCAGTTGCCAGCGATTCTGTTTATATCGTCTGTTCATCCAGTAGCTAGTCTCTCCCTACTTTGCTTGTTGGTTTATGGTATCCACTCTATCACTTTATTTGTCCATCTTCTGTCTCAGAATCTGGCTACATGCCCTGCCCAATTTCGCTTGAGTTTCGCTATATGTTCTATTACGTAAAGTACTACAGTTCGTCTTCGTAGTTCTTTGTTGCGTATTTTGTCATTGAGAGTCACTCTAACGATCGATCTCTCAATTCGCCTTTGAACTACACTTAGTTTTGTTTATTGTTTTTGGAAATAGGTAAAAGGAAATACTTAGCAATGCGAATGAAAAACACATCGCAATTGGTAAGATTCGAACCTGCGTTCAGACATGAAATCCGATTGTTAGCCAGACGGTTTACCCGCTTGGCTAAGAATACCACCTAGAGTAATATTTACTTAGCGTTGTATTATAAAAGACACGGTGGCGACAGCACGGTGACGGTAACGATGAAAACGTGACAAACGCACGCAGATAGGTGCAACGCGCGTTTATATGTATATATGGATAATTCCTGCTACAATTTAATATTTTTGTCGATATTAAAACCACGTAAATTCAAGGAAATAACATTTTTTACTATTTTATTATAATACATGTTGGGTCGTAATCAATGTCTGTATTTTCTTATAACTCTGATATTTAATGGTGTTTTTCCTAGTTAGAGATATCATTATACGAATATTTTATGAAATTATTAGGAGAATATCCATTACAAAAGATTACATTAATCTAAGCACATATTTCCAAGGGCGCTGGCTACAACTCTGTAACAGACGACATTAAATTTCAAGTGTTTCTTAAAATTTCCTCTTAAAACGAAGCATTAATCATTATTATCGTTTGACAGTCTGATATGTGCGTAAGTAGTCATGGACATTATTTATTTGGCTTGCCAGTATTTTGCAGTAGGTTGATTCAGTGGGATTATTTCAAATATAGTGAGTGATTTAGGTGAATACTCCAAGTAGCAGAAACTGAAGTTTTATATTTATAGTGCAGATTCAGTTTAATTTAAAGGAGCAAACATTGTTTTTTGGAAATTGATGCAACTGAATGACGTAGACACGCTGACCATTTGCATTATAATTAAAACGCCTAATTTTAGTATAAAGTAAACAATATTTTTAGAGTATAGATTGATAGTAACTACCAAAATAGATTATCTTGAGGAAGTTTTCCATGTTTTCAAAATAGAGTCCGGGTTATATGAAGCACAAGTATCTATTTATAAAGTTCCTAAAATTCCAAAAAGCACCGATTGAACAAAAAACTTCTACCCATCCTCATTGCATACGTTTGTAATCCTCTTCGGTCTATTATCTAGTAGCTCATTTAACATAAAATATTAAGTTGAAACTTTCACATATAATCTCATAAGAGCATTAATTCTTTCCGGAAATTTTTTGAGTGCGTTCCAACAATGTCGTATTAATTTGCCCGAGCGGGACGCGAGGGCAATTTAGGACGTTGTTGGAATGCACGAAAATAATTTCCGCATATGAAGTAATGCTCGAATGCAGATTCGGTAAGAAAATCGTAACGCCACAAACCCTCACAGTTAAGTTGATCTACCTACAAAAAATTTCCAAGAAATTGTTTTATTGTCTTGGTTACGGCTCGTGAACTAATTTTTCTATTGGTCATTAATGAGTGTCGTACGATTTTCTATGTAATTTCGAAAAGAAAACTCTCGAATAGGGCTTTGACGTGGTGGTGCACTATCCAAAATATGAGGTCGATAAGCAAGCAGCAATAGACCAAAGCTGGAGTTAAAAATAACTGTATGGATGAGATTCAACCATGGGACTCCATAATTACTAAAAATAAACTTAGTATCTATGGCAGAGATACAGCTAGCAGTTTTAAGGGTATTCAGATCAACATTCTTATTGCTTTATTATGAAAAAGATACGTTTTACGTCTGTTTAAAAATGCCTGCCGCCACTGCGTTTGGCTCACACAAAGACGGGGTTGACGTTTCATTGAGTTCTTGCTCCAAGTTTAGGCACAAGGGGAGCAGATCTTTAGTTGATTAGGGACAGTCGAGTAAAAGGTTTGCGTGTGTGATGTAAGCTTTATTGTTCCTTTAATGTAGCTGTGTGGCAAAGCTATACCGTATCAATTTATCTGATTTCGTTTGAATATCGAGTAATTCCAAGTCGATCTCCGTCCGGATATATTTAAAAAAACATTTGTATCGTGCCGACTTAGCCCTGGCAAAACTTCTCGTTGCCAGCGTGTAGATCGACGCCGATGCTCGTAGCCATTCTTTGAACTGTAGCTGCCCATTCTTTGGTCAACAAGACCGTATAGCCCTGCAAGGTTTTCTACCATATGGCGTGTAGAACAATATCAGATTTTGCCTGTCGATGTCCTTGAAGCTATTCATTTTGGTTTTATCGACGTGCGCAACTCTTCAATAACTTTTTGCCGTTAGTGGGCAAGAATCTGTTCAGCCTGGGTAACCGCCTCCTTGGTTTTTCAATTTGGTTGTCGTCAATTGTTTGACTATTAAGGATTGCATGTGCGATTTACTGCAAATTTTATCGCCAATTATATATGTATTCCAATAAGTAAGTAACGCAGTTGTGAAAGATTTAGGGCGCATGCCAGTTGGCAGTGCGGCAACACCTTAAGCGTTCTACACTAGTGTATCAATATTGGTTTTCTCTGTATAATACTTCCTCAAGCAAATGTATTGCTTATCGCACAATGTGACGTCTCGAAAAATGGTATTGTTTTAGTTACCCTTCCTTATCCCCATAGCAACTGCAAGGAAAATCTGATAATTAATAAGCCACTCACAATTAGAGTCACAACCGTAAGATTGTAGACGAGAATAGAAAGTGATTCTGATTCTGTTTTTTAATTATTTAATTCAATATTTTATAAGAAGATTATGACCGGCCAGTTCGAGACCCAGTTGAATCCAGCTTCATCCTAAGGATCAATCGGTATGAGGCCCAAATGGACCTGGGATCCAACAACCTGCAGCCAGAGCAGACTCTCCAGCGAACTCCAGCTAGGGACGATACCTAAAGCCTCATTTCCTCCAGAAAAGCGACCCAGCCGAACCAAATTCGAGCTCAGCTTCACCCTGAGGAACGGAAGCTTCAGAGTTTAGAGCTCCAGCAGAAGAAACCGACCAACACTCCGGAAGTTTCCTAAAAAGCCAGAATCATTTGCATCTGAGTCAATTTTCGGTGGCGAAATATATATCCTTGATTCGCAGAGCCATCGCCTAGGATTACATCTCCGTCGAGCCGAACTGTTCCTAAACCTGCACCTCTGTCCCGGTCTAGCAGACGTCTGACAGAAACTTCTCCTAGGGCGCAATAGCAAGCATCGAAGTCCGACGTAAGCCGCATTATTTTGAGGTGATAGATGATTTGTCTACAACCACCGCCGTAATTAAACAAAGGTACTACTTGCGTTGTGAAGATGCTCAATCACAGCTACTTAAGTGGTCATACGACGTAATCTAGTGAAATTGTAGCTTGTCGAATATATTCCGGTGCCGCGACGAAATCATAGTTGCGCCGGCCAGGAATTTTACCCAGCGCAAACCCCATCGGCCAGAAAAAAATTTACAAGCAAAACTCATACGCGGAATTTTGGCGTGCCAAAAGATATGTAAACCTGTCCAGGTGCTTGGGGACCCCGCCGTCGTAACTTAGAATTACAAAATGCCTGTTTTATTTTGTTATTAGATTGTGCATAGCTTTTTATAGATGGCTGATTATTAAATTTAGTTTTAATGAGGTGGAATTAATATACAAATTTATCCGACATCTTCCTATACAATCAAAGTAAAACAACGAGCTCTCAGCTACTGAATTAACCCAGGGCACATGCATTTTCAAAGTCAATTTATATGCCCCGTTTCGTCGCAACTTTGATAATGTCAGGAGGAATGAAAAGAAGTGCCGAATACTTGAATTCGCGATAAAGGTGAAAATATAAGGGAGAAGAGGATCAAGATGTCTATGAATTTCATGGTTAATGAACCTGATGGGAGACTGGTTTGGACTCTCTTCTACAGAACTATTCAGAAGAACCGTGAACAAAACAATGATAACTGTGGTGATAGCCAATATCCGGAACGAATAGGGTTGGAGAAGACAAAGAAGCTGATGATACGTAAATCATCGTCAACATGATTTATGTGATTCATAGCTATGTATTTGAGCATAATTCGATGATCCATCAATATTGCACTTTGCACTATAAATCCTAACCGCGCATGTTTCACCCTTCACCGTCGTTATTTCGTTGAAATAGAATATTTTATAGTTGTATAACATATACAGGGTGACACAGCGGACATGTAACAGCCCATAACATTTTTATTTATTAGAATTAAATTCTGAAATTTGGGTGATGCGTTTATAAGAAGGGCAACCTTTTGATGACTAAATAAAACACATTTTTCACTTCCGGTTTAACCGGAAGTAACCCTGAATTTTAAATTTTAAATAACACCTTGTATACCGGGTGACAATGAGACTAGGGCCATACTTATATCTTCTTTATTTATGAAACGATTTGGATAAAATATTATACCAAGATACTAGACATAATTTCTGATTGGTCGATAGATATAGTCAAAATGGCTGACTTCCCGTTTTACCGGAAATGATACCAACTTTGATTTTTTAAATAGAACACCCTGTATATTTTATGTTTTTCCGAATCTACGAGACAAATTACATATAATAATTTTTCCCAATTTCAATTTTTGAAACAAAAAAATTATTTTTTCAATTTTTTTTTCTTACCATAGAAGGCCTTGACTTGGAAAAATCTATTCTAATTGATTCTAGCAAATCTTAATAATAGCTATTTTATCAATAAGGTCAATAACAAACCTTTAATAAAAGAATATAATTTGCTAAACTCGTTTTTTAAGAAAAAGTCACTTTTTTTAAATGGCACCTACTAAGGGCCATCTTGCCATTAGATAGAAAATGTAATTACCAATCTAACGATATGCATCATGCACTACTTTATCTTTATCTGAAACTGAAAATTAACTAATTAATTATTTTTTTAAATATTTTTATGTAATAACTAATAATATTTAAGCAAATTTGGCAACACTGTTATATGTAATTTAAGCTGTAGATTCAGAAAAACATAAAATATACAGGGTGTTCTATTTAAAAAATCAAAGTTGGTATTATTTCCGGTAAAACCGGAAGTCAGCCATTCTGACTGTATCTAGCGATCAATCAGAAATTATATCTAGTATGTTCATATAATTTTATCCAAATCGATTCATAAATAAAAAAGATATAAGCATGGCCCTAGTCTCATTGTCACCGGGTATATTTTTCGCCTACCTGAACCGCTACAAAATTATCTTTTCAACCGTGTGTCACAACTTGACATTTGATTTCAAAATGGCTGCCAAAATTAATTTTTCTCCCAAACTCTTAGTTGGCCATGACATGACACTTGCAAATTATCAGCATGTAAAGGACGTTGAGATGTAAAAATTAAGGTGTAAATACATTTGTGATTTTGATACTTTTTATCTAATTAATAAGAGTTGGGAATAAAAGACCATTTTTCAAACTTTAGAAATGCATTTATTTCACGCTTAATATCTCAAAATACAGAAGAGAAAACTATAATTTTTATTTTATAGAAAGGTAAATAAACATGTACATTTTCATACAATTTATTAAAGTTTGTATGAACAACTGACTTTTTGACTAAAAACGCAAAATTATACATATCTACAATGATCCGTAAATACTTATAATATAACTAGCTGGCCCGGCAAACGTTGTTCTGCCCAAAAATAATTTGTCTCTGAAACCCCGTTTCACCACTATAGAGTTTTAATTTTATGTCATGTCCATCGTCTTGGAGTAAATGCCATTTTCGCAATCAACGTCCCAAAAAACCTCAATAACGACACCCATATCGATTGGGTTAGGTTTTCCGTCAGTTTTGACACAAAATGACGCAAATCCTAACCTGCTAACCTCGAATTTGACATTGACGTACAGTGTCACCAACATATTATTCATACGTTGAATTTCCACAGCCCGCTGAGGAACAGTTTTTTTGGATCTCTCGATATATAAAGATATGGCTCAAAAGCCGGCCAAGATTGGATTGAAAATTTACGCCCTCTGTGACTCACAAACGTTTTATATGTATAATATGCAGGTGTATTGTGGAGCTCAACCACCTGGGCCTTACGTCATCTCTAATAGACCCTACTATATCAAAATATTGGTGGGGGTGAGGGGGGGGGGGTGAAATTTTGGGGGACCCGACAGACGTTGTCCTGTCCGAACGTTGGTTTGCCTGCTATTAGCAGGTTCAGCAAAGGTTTTTTCGATTTTCTAATTTTCGATTTTTTTCATTTTAAAAAATATTGGGGGCGGTGGGGGTGAAATTTTGGGGTTATATGTTATGATATGCAAGAAATCTTTAAAAAATTTAAAAAGAAAAATTTGTCAAAAAAAAATTAACAACCCGATTGCAGCGCCACCTACCGGATCCAATTGTGAATCTAAACCATCCAGGGACCCACTCAAACACACACAAAAAATTTCATCAAAATCGGTCCAGCCGTTTAGGAGGAGTTCAGTCACATACACACGTACAGAAGAATTATATATATAAAGATATGGCTCAAAAGCCGGCCAAGATTGGATTGAAAATTTACGCCCTCTGTGACTCACAAACGTTTTATATGTATAATATGCAGGTGTATTGTGGAGCTCAACCACCTGGGCCTTACGTCATCTCTAATAGACCCTACTATATCAAAATATTGGTGGGGGCGAGGGGGGGGGTGAAATTTTGGGGGACCCGACAGACGTTGTCCTGTCCGAACGTTGGTTTGCCTGCTATTAGCAGGTTCAGCAAAGGTTTTTTCAATTTTCTAATTTTCGATTTTTTTCATTTTAAAAAATATTGGGGGCGGTGGGGGGTGAAATTTTGGGGTTATATGTTATGATATGCGAGAAATCTTTAAAAAATTTAAAAAGAAAAATTTGTCAAAAAAAAATTAACAACCCGATTGCAGCGCCACCTACCGGATCCAATTGTGAATCTAAACCATCCAGGGACCCACTCAAACACACACAAAAAATTTCATCAAAATCGGTCCAGCCGTTTAGGAGGAGTTCAGTCACATACACACGTACAGAAGAGTTATATATATAAAGATATGGCTCAAAAGCCGGCCAAGATTGGATTGAAAATTTACGCCCTCTGTGACTCACAAACGTTTTATATGTATAATATGCAGGTGTATTGTGGAGCTCAACCACCTGGGCCTTACGTCATCTCTAATAGACCCTACTATATCAAAATATTGGTGGGGGTGAGGGGGGGGGGGGTGAAATTTTGGGGGACCCGACAGACGTTGTCCTGTCCGAACGTTGGTTTGCCTGCTATTAGCAGGTTCAGCAAAGGTTTTTTCGATTTTCTAATTTTCGATTTTTTTCATTTTAAAAAATATTGGGGGCGGTGGGGGGTGAAATGTTGGGGTTATATGTTATGATATGCGAGAAATCTTTAAAAAATTTAAAAAGAAAAATTTGTCAAAAAAAAATTAACAACCCGATTGCAGCGCCACCTACCGGATCCAATTGTGAATCTAAACCATCCAGGGACCCACTCAAACACACACAAAAAATTTCATCAAAATCGGTCCAGCCGTTTAGGAGGAGTTCAGTCACATACACACGTACAGAAGAATTATATATATAAAGATATGGCTCAAAAGCCGGCCAAGATTGGATTGAAAATTTACGCCCTCTGTGACTCACAAACGTTTTATATGTATAATATGCAGGTGTATTGTGGAGCTCAACCACCTGGGCCTTACGTTATCTCTAATAGACCCTAATATATCAAAATATTGGTGGGGGCGAGGGGGGGGTGAAATTTTGGGGGACCCGACAGACGTTGTCCTGTCCGAACGTTGGTTTGCCTGCTATTAGCAGGTTCAGCAAAGGTTTTTTCAATTTTCTAATTTTCGATTTTTTTCATTTTAAAAAATATTGGGGGCGGTGGGGGGTGAAATTTTGGGGTTATATGTTATGATATGCGAGAAATCTTTAAAAAATTTAAAAAGAAAAATTTGTCAAAAAAAAATTAACAACCCGATTGCAGCGCCACCTACCGGATCCAATTGTGAATCTAAACCATCCAGGGACCCACTCAAACACACACAAAAAATTTCATCAAAATCGGTCCAGCCGTTTAGGAGGAGTTCAGTCACATACACACGTACAGAAGAGTTATATATATAAAGATATGGCTCAAAAGCCGGCCAAGATTGGATTGAAAATTTACGCCCTCTGTGACTCACAAACGTTTTATATGTATAATATGCAGGTGTATTGTGGAGCTCAACCACCTGGGCCTTACGTCATCTCTAATAGACCCTACTATATCAAAATATTGGTGGGGGTGAGGGGGGGGGTGAAATTTTGGGGGACCCGACAGACGTTGTCCTGTCCGAACGTTGGTTTGCCTGCTATTAGCAGGTTCAGCAAAGGTTTTTTCGATTTTCTAATTTTCGATGTTTTTCATTTTAAAAAATATTGGGGGCGGTGGGGGGTGAAATGTTGGGGTTATATGTTATGATATGCGAGAAATCTTTAAAAAATTTAAAAAGAAAAATTTGTCAAAAAAAAATTAACAACCCGATTGCAGCGCCACCTACCGGATCCAATTGTGAATCTAAACCATCCAGGGACCCACTCAAACACACACAAAAAATTTCATCAAAATCGGTCCAGCCGTTTAGGAGGAGTTCAGTCACATACACACGTACAGAAGAATTATATATATAAAGATATGGCTCAAAAGCCGGCCAAGATTGGATTGAAAATTTACGCCCTCTGTGACTCACAAACGTTTTATATGTATAATATGCAGGTGTATTGCGGAGCTCAACCACCTGGGCCTTACGTCATCGCTAATAGACCCTACTATATCAAAATATTGGTGGGGGTGAGGGGGGGGGTGAAATTTTGGGGGACCCGACAGACGTTGTCCTGTCCGAACGTTGGTTTGCCTGCTATTAGCAGGTTCAGCAAAGGTTTTTTCGATTTTCTAATTTTCGATTTTTTTCATTTTAAAAAATATTGGGGGCAGTGGGGGGTGAAATTTTGGGGTTATATGTTATGATATGCGAGAAATCTTTAAAAAATTTAAAAAGAAAAATTTGTCAAAAAAAAATTAACAACCCGATTGCAGCGCCACCTACCGGATCCAATTGTGAATCTAAACCATCCAGGGACCCACTCAAACACACACAAAAAATTTCATCAAAATCGGTCCAGCCGTTTAGGAGGAGTTCAGTCACATACACACGTACAGAAGAGTTATATATATAAAGATATGGCTCAAAAGCCGGCCAAGATTGGATTGAAAATTTACGCCCTCTGTGACTCACAAACGTTTTATATGTATAATATGCAGGTGTATTGTGGAGCTCAACCACCTGGGCCTTACGTCATCTCTAATAGACCCTACTATATCAAAATATTGGTGGGGGTGAGGGGGGGGGGTGAAATTTTGGGGGACCCGACAGACGTTGTCCTGTCCGAACGTTGGTTTGCCTGCTATTAGCAGGTTCAGCAAAGGTTTTTTCGATTTTCTAATTTTCGATTTTTTTCATTTTAAAAAATATTGGGGGCGGTGGGGGGTGAAATGTTGGGGTTATATGTTATGATATGCGAGAAATCTTTAAAAAATTTAAAAAGAAAAATTTGTCAAAAAAAATTAACAACCCGATTGCAGCGCCACCTACCGGATCCAATTGTGAATCTAAACCATCCAGGGACCCACTCAAACACACACAAAAAATTTCATCAAAATCGGTCCAGCCGTTTAGGAGGAGTTCAGTCACATACACACGTACAGAAGAATTATATATATAAAGATATGGCTCAAAAGCCGGCCAAGATTGGATTGAAAATTTACGCCCTCTGTGACTCACAAACGTTTTATATGTATAATATGCAGGTGTATTGCGGAGCTCAACCACCTGGGCCTTACGTCATCGCTAATAGACCCTACTATATCAAAATATTGGTGGGGGTGAGGGGGGGGTGAAATTTTGGGGGACCCGACAGACGTTGTCCTGTCCGAACGTTGGTTTGCCTGCTATTAGCAGGTTCAGCAAAGGTTTTTTCGATTTTCTAATTTTCGATTTTTTTCATTTTAAAAAATATTGGGGGCAGTGGGGGGTGAAATTTTGGGGTTATATGTTATGATATGCGAGAAATCTTTAAAAAATTTAAAAAGAAAAATTTGTCAAAAAAAATTAACAACCCGATTGCAGCGCCACCTACCGGATCCAATTGTGAATCTAAACCATCCAGGGACCCACTCAAACACACACAAAAAATTTCATCAAAATCGGTCCAGCCGTTTAGGAGGAGTTCAGTCACATACACACGTACAGAAGAGTTATATATATAAAGATATGGCTCAAAAGCCGGCCAAGATTGGATTGAAAATTTACGCCCTCTGTGACTCACAAACGTTTTATATGTATAATATGCAGGTGTATTGTGGAGCTCAACCACCTGGGCCTTACGTCATCTCTAATAGACCCTACTATATCAAAATATTGGTGGGGGTGAGGGGGGGGGGGTGAAATTTTGGGGACCCGACAGACGTTGTCCTGTCCGAACGTTGGTTTGCCTGCTATTAGCAGGTTCAGCAAAGGTTTTTTCGATTTTCTAATTTTCGATTTTTTTCATTTTAAAAAATATTGGGGGCGGTGGGGGGTGAAATGTTGGGGTTATATGTTATGATATGCGAGAAATCTTTAAAAAATTTAAAAAGAAAAATTTGTCAAAAAAAAATTAACAACCCGATTGCAGCGCCACCTACCGGATCCAATTGTGAATCTAAACCATCCAGGGACCCACTCAAACACACACAAAAAATTTCATCAAAATCGGTCCAGCCGTTTAGGAGGAGTTCAGTCACATACACACGTACAGAAGAATTATATATATAAAGATATGGCTCAAAAGCCGGCCAAGATTGGATTGAAAATTTACGCCCTCTGTGACTCACAAACGTTTTATATGTATAATATGCAGGTGTATTGTGGAGCTCAACCACCTGGGCCTTACGTTATCTCTAATAGACCCTAATATATCAAAATATTGGTGGGGGCGAGGGGGGGTGAAATTTTGGGGGACCCGACAGACGTTGTCCTGTCCGAACGTTGGTTTGCCTGCTATTAGCAGGTTCAGCAAAGGTTTTTTCGATTTTCTAATTTTCGATTTTTTTCATTTTAAAAAATATTGGGGGCGGTGGGGGGTGAAATTTTGGGGTTATATGTTATGATATGCGAGAAATCTTTAAAAATTTAAAAAGAAAAATTTGTCAAAAAAAAATTAACAACCCGATTGCAGCGCCACCTACCGGATCCAATTGTGAATCTAAACCATCCAGGGACCCACTCAAACACACACAAAAAATTTCATCAAAATCGGTCCAGCCGTTTAGGAGGAGTTCAGTCACATACACATGTACAGAAGAATTATATATATAAAGATATGGCTCAAAAGCCGGCCAAGATTGGATTGAAAATTTACGCCCTCTGTGACTCACAAACGTTTTATATGTATAATATGCAGGTGTATTGTGGAGCTCAACCACCTGGGCCTTACGTCATCTCTAATAGACCCTACTATATCAAAATATTGGTGGGGGTGAGGGGGGGGGTGAAATTTTGGGGGACCCGACAGACGTTGTCCTGTCCGAACGTTGGTTTGCCTGCTATTAGCAGGTTCAGCAAAGGTTTTTTCGATTTTCTAATTTTCGATGTTTTTCATTTTAAAAAATATTGGGGGCGGTGGGGGGTGAAATGTTGGGGTTATATGTTATGATATGCGAGAAATCTTTAAAAAATTTAAAAAGAAAAATTTGTCAAAAAAAAATTAACAACCCGATTGCAGCGCCACCTACCGGATCCAATTGTGAATCTAAACCATCCAGGGACCCACTCAAACACACACAAAAAATTTCATCAAAATCGGTCCAGCCGTTTAGGAGGAGTTCAGTCACATACACACGTACAGAAGAATTATATATATAAAGATATGGCTCAAAAGCCGGCCAAGATTGGATTGAAAATTTACGCCCTCTGTGACTCACAAACGTTTTATATGTATAATATGCAGGTGTATTGTGGAGCTCAACCACCTGGGCCTTACGTCATCTCTAATAGACCCTACTATATCAAAATATTGGTGGGGGCGAGGGGGGGGGTGAAATTTTGGGGGACCCGACAGACGTTGTCCTGTCCGAACGTTGGTTTGCCTGCTATTAGCAGGTTCAGCAAAGGTTTTTTCAATTTTCTAATTTTCGATTTTTTTCATTTTAAAAAATATTGGGGGCGGTGGGGGGTGAAATTTTGGGGTTATATGTTATGATATGCGAGAAATCTTTAAAAAATTTAAAAAGAAAAATTTGTCAAAAAAAAATTAACAACCCGATTGCAGCGCCACCTACCGGATCCAATTGTGAATCTAAACCATCCAGGGACCCACTCAAACACACACAAAAAATTTCATCAAAATCGGTCCAGCCGTTTAGGAGGAGTTCAGTCACATACACACGTACAGAAGAGTTATATATATAAAGATATGGCTCAAAAGCCGGCCAAGATTGGATTGAAAATTTACGCCCTCTGTGACTCACAAACGTTTTATATGTATAATATGCAGGTGTATTGTGGAGCTCAACCACCTGGGCCTTACGTCATCTCTAATAGACCCTACTATATCAAAATATTGGTGGGGGTGAGGGGGGGGGTGAAATTTTGGGGGACCCGACAGACGTTGTCCTGTCCGAACGTTGGTTTGCCTGCTATTAGCAGGTTCAGCAAAGGTTTTTTCGATTTTCTAATTTTCGATGTTTTTCATTTTAAAAAATATTGGGGGCGGTGGGGGGTGAAATGTTGGGGTTATATGTTATGATATGCGAGAAATCTTTAAAAAATTTAAAAAGAAAAATTTGTCAAAAAAAAATTAACAACCCGATTGCAGCGCCACCTACCGGATCCAATTGTGAATCTAAACCATCCAGGGACCCACTCAAACACACACAAAAAATTTCATCAAAATCGGTCCAGCCGTTTAGGAGGAGTTCAGTCACATACACACGTACAGAAGAATTATATATATAAAGATATGGCTCAAAAGCCGGCCAAGATTGGATTGAAAATTTACGCCCTCTGTGACTCACAAACGTTTTATATGTATAATATGCAGGTGTATTGTGGAGCTCAACCACCTGGGCCTTACGTCATCTCTAATAGACCCTACTATATCAAAATATTGGTGGGGGCGAGGGGGGGGGGTGAAATTTTGGGGGACCCGACAGACGTTGTCCTGTCCGAACGTTGGTTTGCCTGCTATTAGCAGGTTCAGCAAAGGTTTTTTCAATTTTCTAATTTTCGATTTTTTTCATTTTAAAAAATATTGGGGGCGGTGGGGGGTGAAATTTTGGGGTTATATGTTATGATATGCGAGAAATCTTTAAAAAATTTAAAAAGAAAAATTTGTCAAAAAAAAATTAACAACCCGATTGCAGCGCCACCTACCGGATCCAATTGTGAATCTAAACCATCCAGGGACCCACTCAAACACACACAAAAAATTTCATCAAAATCGGTCCAGCCGTTTAGGAGGAGTTCAGTCACATACACACGTACAGAAGAGTTATATATATAAAGATATGGCTCAAAAGCCGGCCAAGATTGGATTGAAAATTTACGCCCTCTGTGACTCACAAACGTTTTATATGTATAATATGCAGGTGTATTGTGGAGCTCAACCACCTGGGCCTTACGTCATCTCTAATAGACCCTACTATATCAAAATATTGGTGGGGGTGAGGGGGGGGGGGTGAAATTTTGGGGGACCCGACAGACGTTGTCCTGTCCGAACGTTGGTTTGCCTGCTATTAGCAGGTTCAGCAAAGGTTTTTTCGATTTTCTAATTTTCGATTTTTTTCATTTTAAAAAATATTGGGGGCGGTGGGGGGGTGAAATGTTGGGGTTATATGTTATGATATGCGAGAAATCTTTAAAAAATTTAAAAAGAAAAATTTGTCAAAAAAAAATTAACAACCCGATTGCAGCGCCACCTACCGGATCCAATTGTGAATCTAAACCATCCAGGGACCCACTCAAACACACACAAAAAATTTCATCAAAATCGGTCCAGCCGTTTAGGAGGAGTTCAGTCACATACACACGTACAGAAGAATTATATATATAAAGATATGGCTCAAAAGCCGGCCAAGATTGGATTGAAAATTTACGCCCTCTGTGACTCACAAACGTTTTATATGTATAATATGCAGGTGTATTGTGGAGCTCAACCACCTGGGCCTTACGTTATCTCTAATAGACCCTAATATATCAAAATATTGGTGGGGGCGAGGGGGGGGTGAAATTTTGGGGGACCCGACAGACGTTGTCCTGTCCGAACGTTGGTTTGCCTGCTATTAGCAGGTTCAGCAAAGGTTTTTTCGATTTTCTAATTTTCGATTTTTTTCATTTTAAAAAATATTGGGGGCGGTGGGGGGTGAAATTTTGGGGTTATATGTTATGATATGCGAGAAATCTTTAAAAAATTTAAAAAGAAAAATTTGTCAAAAAAAAATTAACAACCCGATTGCAGCGCCACCTACCGGATCCAATTGTGAATCTAAACCATCCAGGGACCCACTCAAACACACACAAAAAATTTCATCAAAATCGGTCCAGCCGTTTAGGAGGAGTTCAGTCACATACACACGTACAGAAGAATTATATATATAAAGATATGGCTCAAAAGCCGGCCAAGATTGGATTGAAAATTTACGCCCTCTGTGACTCACAAACGTTTTATATGTATAATATGCAGGTGTATTGTGGAGCTCAACCACCTGGGCCTTACGTCATCTCTAATAGACCCTACTATATCAAAATATTGGTGGGGGTGAGGGGGGGGGTGAAATTTTGGGGGACCCGACAGACGTTGTCCTGTCCGAACGTTGGTTTGCCTGCTATTAGCAGGTTCAGCAAAGGTTTTTTCGATTTTCTAATTTTCGATGTTTTTCATTTTAAAAAATATTGGGGGCGGTGGGGGGTGAAATGTTGGGGTTATATGTTATGATATGCGAGAAATCTTTAAAAAATTTAAAAAGAAAAATTTGTCAAAAAAAAATTAACAACCCGATTGCAGCGCCACCTACCGGATCCAATTGTGAATCTAAACCATCCAGGGACCCACTCAAACACACACAAAAAATTTCATCAAAATCGGTCCAGCCGTTTAGGAGGAGTTCAGTCACATACACACGTACAGAAGAATTATATATATAAAGATATGGCTCAAAAGCCGGCCAAGATTGGATTGAAAATTTACGCCCTCTGTGACTCACAAACGTTTTATATGTATAATATGCAGGTGTATTGCGGAGCTCAACCACCTGGGCCTTACGTCATCGCTAATAGACCCTACTATATCAAAATATTGGTGGGGGTGAGGGGGGGGTGAAATTTTGGGGGACCCGACAGACGTTGTCCTGTCCGAACGTTGGTTTGCCTGCTATTAGCAGGTTCAGCAAAGGTTTTTTCGATTTTCTAATTTTCGATTTTTTTCATTTTAAAAAATATTGGGGGCGGTGGGGGGTGAAATTTTGGGGTTATATGTTATGATATGCGAGAAATCTTTAAAAAATTTAAAAAGAAAAATTTGTCAAAAAAAAATTAACAACCCGATTGCAGCGCCACCTACCGGATCCAATTGTGAATCTAAACCATCCAGGGACCCACTCAAACACACACAAAAAATTTCATCAAAATCGGTCCAGCCGTTTAGGAGGAGTTCAGTCACATACACACGTACAGAAGAATTATATATATAAAGATATGGCTCAAAAGCCGGCCAAGATTGGATTGAAAATTTACGCTCTCTGTGACTCACAAACGTTTTATATGTATAATATGCAGGTGTATTGTGGAGCTCAACCACCTGGGCCTTACGTCATCGCTAATAGACCCTACTATATCTAAATATTGGTGGGGGTGAGGGGGGGGGGTGAAATTTTGGGGGACCCGACAGACGTTGTCCTGTCCGAACGTTGGTTTGCCTGCTATTAGCAGGTTCAGCAAAGGTTTTTTCGATTTTCTAATTTTCGATTTTTTTCATTTTAAAAAATATTGGGGGCGGTGGGGGGTGAAATTTTGGGGTTATATGTTATGATATGCGAGAAATCTTTAAAAAATTTAAAAAGAAAATTTTGTCAAAAAAATTAACAACCCGATTGCAGCGCCACCTACCGGATCCAATTGTGAATCTAAACCATCCAGGGACCCACTCAAACACACACAAAAAATTTCATCAAAATCGGTCCAGCAGTTTAGGAGGAGTTCAGTCACATACACACGTACAGAAGAATTATATATATAAAGATATGGCTCAAAAGCCGGCCAAGATTGGATTGAAAATTTACGCCCTCTGTGACTCACAAACGTTTTATATGTATAATATGCAGGTGTATTGTGGAGCTCAACCACCTGGGCCGTCATCTCTAATAGACCCTACTATATCAAAATATTGGTGGGGGTGAGGGGGGGGGGTGAAATTTTGGGGGACCCGACAGACGTTGTCCTGTCCGAACGTTGGTTTGCCTGCTATTAGCAGGTTCAGCAAAGGTTTTTTCGATTTTCTAATTTTCGATTTTTTTCATTTTAAAAAATATTGGGGGCGGTGGGGGGTGAAATTTTGGGGTTATATGTTATGATATGCGAGAAACCTTTAAAAAATTTAAAAAGAAAAATTTGTCAAAAAAAAATTAACAACCCGATTGCAGCGCCACCTACCGGATCCAATTGTGAATCTAAACCATCCAGGGACCCACTCAAACACACACAAAAAATTTCATCAAAATCGGTCCAGCCGTTTAGGAGGAGTTCAGTCACATACACACGTACAGAAGAATTATATATATAAAGATATGGCTCAAAAGCCGGCCAAGATTTGATTGAAAATTTACGCCCTCTGTGACTCACAAACGTTTTATATGTATAATATGCAGGTGTATTGTGGAGCTCAACCACCTGGGCCTTACGTCATCGCTAATAGACCCTACTATATCAAAATATTGGTGGGGGTGAGGGGGGGGGGTGAAATTTTGAGGGACCCGACAGACGTTGTCCTGTCCGAACGTTGGTTTGCCTGCTATTAGCAGGTTCAGCAAAGGTTTTTTCGATTTTCTAATTTTCGATTTTTTTCATTTTAAAAAATATTGGGGGCGGTGGGGGGTGAAATTTTGGGGTTATATGTTATGATATGCGAGAAATCTTTAAAAAATTTAAAAAGAAAAATTTGTCAAAAAAAAATTAACAACCCGATTGCAGCGCCACCTACGGGATCCAATTGTGAATCTAAACCATCCAGGGACCCACTCAAACACACACAAAAAATTTCATCAAAATCGGTCCAGCCGTTTAGGAGGAGTTCAGTCACATACACACGTACAGAAGAATTATATATATAAAGATATGGCTCAAAAGCCGGCCAAGATTGGATTGAAAATTTACGCCCTCTGTGACTCACAAACGTTTTATATGTATAATATGCAGGTGTATTGTGGAGCTCAACCACCTGGGCCTTACGTCATCGCTAATAGACCCTACTATATCAAAATATTGGTGGGGGTGAGGGGGGGGGGTGAAATTTTGGGGGACCCGACAGACGTTGTCCTGTCCGAACGTTGGTTTGCCTGCTATTAGCAGGTTCAGCAAAGGTTTTTTCGATTTTCTAATTTTCGATTTTTTTCATTTTAAAAAATATTGGGGGCGGTGGGGGGTGAAATTTTGGGGTTATATGTTATGATATGCGAGAAATCTTTAAAAAATTTAAAAAGAAAATTTTGTCAAAAAAAATTAACAACCCGATTGCAGCGCCACCTACCGGATCCAATTGTGAATCTAAACCATCCAGGGACCCACTCAAACACACACAAAAAATTTCATCAAAATCGGTCCAGCCGTTTAGGAGGAGTTCAGTCACATACACACGTACAGAAGAATTATATATATAAAGATATGGCTCAAAAGCCGGCCAAGATTGGATTGAAAATTTACGCCCTCTGTGACTCACAAACGTTTTATATGTATAATATGCAGGTGTATTGTGGAGCTCAACCACCTGGGCCTTACGTCATCTCTAATAGACCCTACTATATCAAAATATTGGTGGGGGTGAGGGGGGGGGTGAAATTTTGGGGGACCCGACAGACGTTGTCCTGTCCGAACGTTGGTTTGCCTGCTATTAGTAGGTTCAGCAAAGGTTTTTTCGATTTTCTAATTTTCGATTTTTTTCATTTTAAAAAATATTGGGGGCGGTGGGGGGTGAAATTTTGGGGTTATATGTTATGATATGCGAGAAATCTTTAAAAAATTTAAAAAGAAAAATTTGTCAAAAAAAAATTAACAACCCGATTGCAGCGCCACCTACCGGATCCAATTGTGAATCTAAACCATCCAGGGACCCACTCAAACACACACAAAAAATTTCATCAAAATCGGTCCAGCCGTTTAGGAGGAGTTCAGTCACATACACACGTACAGAAGAATTATATATATAAAGATATGGCTCAAAAGCCGGCCAAGATTGGATTGAAAATTTACGCCCTCTGTGACTCACAAACGTTTTATATGTATAATATGCAGGTGTATTGTGGAGCTCAACCACCTGGGCCTTACGTCATCGCTAATAGACCCTACTATATCAAAATATTGGTGGGGGCGAGGGGGGGGGGGGGTGAAATTTTGGGGGACCCGACAGACGTTGTCCTGTCCGAACGTTGGTTTGCCTGCTATTAGCAGGTTCAGCAAAGGTTTTTTCGATTTTCTAATTTTCGATTTTTTTCATTTTAAAAAATATTGGGGGCGGTGGGGGGTGAAATTTTGGGGTTATATGTTATGATATGCGAGAAATCTTTAAAAAATTTATAAAGAAAAATTTGTCAAAAAAAATTAACAACCCGATTGCAGCGCCACCTACCGGATCCAATTGTGAATCTAAACCATCCAGGGACCCACTCAAACACACACAAAAAATTTCATCAAAATCGGTCCAGCCGTTTAGGAGGAGTTCAGTCACATACACACGTACAGAAGAATTATATATATAAAGATATGGCTCAAAAGCCGGCCAAGATTGGATTGAAAATTTACGCCCTCTGTGACTCACAAACGTTTTATATGTATAATATGCAGGTGTATTGTGGAGCTCAACCACCTGGGCCTTACGTCATCTCTAATAGACCCTACTATATCAAAATATTGGTGGGGGAGAGGGGGGGGGGTAAAATTTTGGGGGACCCGACAGACGTTGTCCTGTCCGAACGTTGGTTTGCCTGCTATTAGCAGGTTCAGCAAAGGTTTTTTCAATTTTCTAATTTTCGATTTTTTTCATTTTAAAAAATATTGGGGGCGGTGGAGGGTGAAATTTTGGGGTTATATGTTATGATATGCGAGAAATCTTTAAAAAATTTAAAAAGAAAAATTTGTCAAAAAAAAATTAACAACCCGATTGCAGCGCCACCTACCGGATCCAATTGTGAATCTAAACCATCCAGGGACCCACTCAAACACACACAAAAAATTTCATCAAAATCGGTCCAGCCGTTTAGGAGGAGTTCAGTCACATACACACGTACGGAAGAATTATATATATAAAGATATGGCTCAAAAGCCGGCCAAGATTGGATTGAAAATTTACGCCCTCTGTGACTCACAAACGTTTTATATGTATAATATGCAGGTGTATTGTGGAGCTCAACCACCTGGGCCTTACGTCATCGCTAATAGACCCTACTATATCAAAATATTGGTGGGAGTGAGGGGGGGGGGGGGTGAAATTTTGGGGGACCCGACAGACGTTGTCCTGTCCGAACGTTGGTTTGCCTGCTATTAGCAGGTTCAGCAAAGGTTTTTTCGATTTTCTAATTTTCGATTTTTTTCATTTTAAAAAATATTGGGGGCGGTGGGGGGTGAAATTTTGGGGTTATATGTTATGATATGCGAGAAATCTTTAAAAAATTTATAAAGAAAAATTTGTCAAAAAAAATTAACAACCCGATTGCAGCGCCACCTACCGGATCCAATTGTGAATCTAAACCATCCAGGGACCCACTCAAACACACACAAAAAATTTCATCAAAATCGGTCCAGCCGTTTAGGAGGAGTTCAGTCACATACACACGTACAGAAGAATTATATATATAAAGATATGGCTCAAAAGCCGGCCAAGATTGGATTGAAAATTTACGCCCTCTGTGACTCACAAACGTTTTATATATATAATATGCAGGTGTATTGTGGAGCTCAACCACCTGGGCCTTACGTCATCTCTAATAGACCCTACTATATCAAAATATTGGTGGGGGTGAGGGGGGGGGGTAAAATTTTGGGGGACCCGACAGACGTTGTCCTGTCCGAACGTTGGTTTGCCTGCTATTAGCAGGTTCAGCAAAGGTTTTTTCAATTTTCTAATTTTCGATTTTTTTCATTTTAAAAAATATTGGGGGCGGTGGAGGGTGAAATTTTGGGGTTATATGTTATGATATGCGAGAAATCTTTAAAAAATTTAAAAAGAAAAATTTGTCAAAAAAAAATTAACAACCCGATTGCAGCGCCACCTACCGGATCCAATTGTGAATCTAAACCATCCAGGGACCCACTCAAACACACACAAAAAATTTCATCAAAATCGGTCCAGCCGTTTAGGAGGAGTTCAGTCACATACACACGTACGGAAGAATTATATATATAAAGATATGGCTCAAAAGCCGGCCAAGATTGGATTGAAAATTTACGCCCTCTGTGACTCACAAACGTTTTATATGTATAATATGCAGGTGTATTGTGGAGCTCAACCACCTGGGCCTTACGTCATCGCTAATAGACCCTACTATATCAAAATATTGGTGGGAGTGAGGGGGGGGGGGTGAAATTTTGGGGGACCCGACAGACGTTGTCCTGTCCGAACGTTGGTTTGCCTGCTATTAGCAGGTTCAGCAAAGGTTTTTTCGATTTTCTAATTTTCGATTTTTTTCATTTTAAAAAATATTGGGGGCGGTGGGGGTGAAATTTTGGGGTTATATGTTATGATATGCGAGAAATCTTTAAAAAATTTTAAAAGAAAGATTTGTCAAAAAAAATTAACAACCCGATTGCAGCGCCACCTACCGGATCCAATTGTGAATCTAAACCATCCAGGGACCCACTCAAACACACACAAAAAATTTCATCAAAATCGGTCCAGCCGTTTAGGAGGAGTTCAGTCACATACACATGTACAGAAGAATTATATATATAAAGATATGGCTCAAAAGCCGGCCAAGATTGGATTGAAAATTTACGCCCTCTGTGACTCACAAACGTTTTATATGTATAATATGCAGGTGTATTGTGGAGCTCAACCACCTGGGCCTTACGTCATCTCTAATAGACCCTACTATATCAAAATATTGGTGGGGGAGAGGGGGGGGGGTGAAATCTTGGGGGACCCGACAGACGTTGTCCTGTCCGAACGTTGGTTTGCCTGCTATTAGCAGGTTCAGCAAAGGTTTTTTCGATTTTCTAATTTTCGATTTTTTTCATTTTAAAAAATATTGGGGGCGGTGGGGGGTAAAATTTTGGGGTTATATGTTATGATATGCGAGAAATCTTTAAAAAATTTAAAAAGAAAAATTTGTCAAAAAAAAATTAACAACCCGATTGCAGCGCCACCTACCGGATCCAATTGTGAATCTAAACCATCCAGGGACCCACTCAAACACACACAAAAAATTTCATCAAAATCGGTCCAGCCGTTTAGGAGGAGTTCAGACACATACACACGTACAGAAGAATTATATATATAAAGATATGGCTCAAAAGCCGGCCAAGATTGGATTGAAAATTTACGCCCTCTGTGACTCACAAACGTTTTATATGTATAATATGCAGGTGTATTGTGGAGCTCAACCACCTGGGCCGTCATCTCTAATAGACCCTACTATATCAAAATATTGGTGGGGGTGAGGGGGGGGGGTGAAATTTTGGGGGACCCGACAGACGTTGTCCTGTCCGAACGTTGGTTTGCCTGCTATTAGCAGGTTCAGCAAAGGTTTTTTCAATTTTCTAATTTTCGATTTTTTTCATTTTAAAAAATATTGGGGGCGGTGGGGGGTGAAATTTTGGGGTTATATGTTATGATATGCGAGAAATCTTTAAAAAATTTAAAAAGAAAAATTTGTCAAAAAAAATTAACAACCCGATTGCAGCGCCACCTACCGGATCCAATTGTGAATCTAAACCATCCAGGGACCCACTCAAACACACACAAAAAATTTCATCAAAATCGGTCCAGCCGTTTAGGAGGAGTTCAGTCACATACACACGTACAGAAGAATTATATATATAAAGATATGGCTCAAAAGCCGGCCAAGATTGGATTGAAAATTTACGCCCTCTGTGACTCACAAACGTTTTATATGTATAATATGCAGGTGTATTGTGGAGCTCAACCACCTGGGCCGTCATCTCTAATAGACCCTACTATATCAAAATATTGGTGGGGGTGAGGGGGGGGGGGTGAAATTTTGGGGGACCCGACAGACGTTGTCCTGTCCGAACGTTGGTTTGCCTGCTATTAGCAGGTTCAGCAAAGGTTTTTTCGATTTTCTAATTTTCGATTTTTTCATTTTAAAAAATATTGGGGGCGGTGGGGGGTGAAATTTTGGGGTTATATGTTATGATATGCGAGAAATCTTTAAAAAATTTAAAAAGAAAAATTTGTCAAAAAAAAATTAACAACCCGATTGCAGCGCCACCTACCGGATCCAATTGTGAATCTAAACCATCCAGGGACCCACTCAAACACACACAAAAAATTTCATCAAAATCGGTCCAGCCGTTTAGGAGGAGTTCAGTCACATACACACGTACAGAAGAATTATATATATAAAGATATGGCTCAAAAGCCGGCCAAGATTGGATTGAAAATTTACGCCCTCTGTGACTCACAAACGTTTTATATGTATAATATGCAGGTGTATTGTGGAGCTCAACCACCTGGGCCTTACGTCATCTCTAATAGACCCTACTATATCAAAATATTGGTGGGGGTGAGGGGGGGGGGTGAAATTTTGGGGGACCCGACAGACGTTGTCCTGTCCGAACGTTGGTTTGCCTGCTATTAGCAGGTTCAGCAAAGGTTTTTTCGATTTTCTAATTTTCGATTTTTTTCATTTTAAAAAATATTGGGGGCGGTGGGGGGTGAAATTTTGGGGTTATATGTTATGATATGCGAGAAATCTTTAAAAAATTTAAAAAGAAAAATTTGTCAAAAAAAATTAACAACCCGATTGCAGCGCACCTACCGGATCCAATTGTGAATCTAAACCATCCAGGGACCCACTCAAACACACACAAAAAATTTCATCAAAATCGGTCCAGCCGTTTAGGAGGAGTTCAGACACATACACACGTACAGAAGAATTATATATATAAAGATATGGCTCAAAAGCCGGCCAAGATTGGATTGAAAATTTACGCCCTCTGTGACTCACAAACGTTTTATATGTATAATATGCAGGTGTATTGTGGAGCTCAACCACCTGGGCCTTACGTCATCGCTAATAGACCCTACTATATCAAAATATTGGTGGGGGTGAGGGGGGGGGTGAAATTTTGGGGGACCCGACAGACGTTGTCCTGTCCGAACGTTGGTTTGCCTGCTATTAGCAGGTTCAGCAAAGGTTTTTTCGATTTTCTAATTTTCGATTTTTTTCATTTTAAAAAATATTGGGGGCGGTGGGGGGTGAAATTTTGGGGTTATATGTTATGATATGCGAGAAATCTTTAAAAAATTTAAAAAGAAAAATTTGTCAAAAAAAATTAACAACCCGATTGCAGCGCCACCTACCGGATCCAATTGTGAATCTAAACCATCCAGGGACCCACTCAAACACACACAAAAAATTTCATCAAAATCGGTCCAGCCGTTTAGGAGGAGTTCAGTCACATACACACGTACAGAAGAATTATATATATAAAGATATGGCTCAAAAGCCGGCCAAGATTGGATTGAAAATTTACGCCCTCTGTGACTCACAAACGTTTTATATGTATAATATGCAGGTGTATTGTGGAGCTCAACCACCTGGGCCTTACGTCATCTCTAATAGACCCTACTATATCAAAATATTGGTGGGGGTGAGGGGGGGGGTGAAATTTTGGGGGACCCGACAGACGTTGTCCTGTCCGAACGTTGGTTTGCCTGCTATTAGCAGGTTCAGCAAAGGTTTTTTCGATTTTTTTCATTTTAAAAAATATTGGGGGCGGTGGGGGGTGAAATTTTGGGGTTATATGTTATGATATGCGAGAAATCTTTAAAAAATTTAAAAAGAAAAATTTGTCAAAAAAAATTAACAACCCGATTGCAGCGCCACCTACCGGATCCAATTGTGAATCTAAACCATCCAGGGACCCACTCAAACACACACAAAAAATTTCATCAAAATCGGTCCAGCCGTTTAGGAGGAGTTCAGTCACATACACACGTACAGAAGAATTATATATATAAAGATATGGCTCAAAAGCCGGCCAAGATTGGATTGAAAATTTACGCCCTCTGTGACTCACAAACGTTTTATATGTATAATATGCAGGTGTATTGTGGAGCTCAACCACCTGGGCCTTACGTCATCTCTAATAGACCCTACTATATCAAAATATTGGTGGGGGTGAGGGGGGGGGTGAAAATTTGGGGGACCCGACAGACGTTGTCCTGTCCGAACGTTGGTTTGCCTGCTATTAGCAGGTTCAGCAAAGGTTTTTTCAATTTTCTAATTTTCGATTTTTTTCATTTTAAAAAATATTGGGGGCGGTGGGGGGTGAAATTTTTGGGTTATATGTTATGATATGCGAGAAATCTTTAAAAAATTTAAAAAGAAAAATTTGTCAAAAAAAAATTAACAACCCGATTGCAGCGCCACCTACCGGATCCAATTGTGAATCTAAACCATCCAGGGACCCACTCAAACACACACAAAAAATTTCATCAAAATCGGTCCAGCCGTTTAGGAGGAGTTCAGTCACATACACACGTACAGAAGAATTATATATATAAAGATATGGCTCAAAAGCCGGCCAAGATTGGATTGAAAATTTACGCCCTCTGTGACTCACAAACGTTTTATATGTATAATATGCAGGTGTATTGTGGAGCTCAACCACCTGGGCCTTACGTCATCGCTAATAGACCCTACTATATCAAAATATTGGTGGGGGTGAGGGGGGGGGTGAAATTTTGGGGACCCGACAGACGTTGTCCTGTCCGAACGTTGGTTTGCCTGCTATTAGCAGGTTCAGCAAAGGTTTTTTCGATTTTCTAATTTTCGATTGTTTTCATTTTACAAAATATTGGGGGCGGTGGGGGGTGAAATTTTGGGGTTATATGTTATGATATGCGAGAAATCTTTAAAAAATTTAAAAAGAAAAATTTGTCAAAAAAAATTAACAACCCGATTGCAGCGCCACCTACCGGATCCAATTGTGAATCTAAACCATCCAGGGACCCACTCAAACACACACAAAAAATTTCATCAAAATCGGTCCAGCCGTTTAGGAGGAGTTCAGTCACATACATACGTACAGAAGAATTATATATATAAAGATATGGCTCAAAAGCCGGCCAAGATTGGATTGAAAATTTACGCCCTCTGTGACTCACAAACGTTTTATATGTATAATATGCAGGTGTATTGTGGAGCTCAACCACCTGGGCCTTACGTCATCTCTAATAGACCCTACTATATCAAAATATTGGTGGGGGTGAGGGGGGGGGTGAAATTTTGGGGGACCCGACAGACGTTGTCCTGTCCGAACGTTGGTTTGCCTGCTATTAGCAGGTTCAGCAAAGGTTTTTTCGATTTTCTAATTTTCGATTTTTTTCATTTTAAAAATATTGGGGGCGGTGGGGGGTGAAATTTTGGGGTTATATGTTATGATATGCGAGAAATCTTTAAAAAATTTAAAAAGAAAAATTTGTCAAAAAAAAATTAACAACCCGATTGCAGCGCCACCTACCGGATCCAATTGTGAATCTAAACCATCCAGGGACCCACTCAAACACACACAAAAAATTTCATCAAAATCGGTCCAGCCGTTTAGGAGGAGTTCAGTCACATACACACGTACAGAAGAATTATATATATAAAGATATGGCTCAAAAGCCGGCCAAGATTGGATTGAAAATTTACGCCCTCTGTGACTCACAAACGTTTTATATGTATAATATGCAGGTGTATTGTGGAGCTCAACCACCTGGGCCTTACGTCATCTCTAATAGACCCTACTATATCAAAATATTGGTGGGGGTGAGGGGGGGGGGTGAAATTTTGGGGGACCAGACAGACGTTGTCCTGTCCGAACGTTGGTTTGCCTGCTATTAGCAGGTTCAGCAAAGGTTTTTTCGATTTTCTAATTTTCGATTTTTTTCATTTTAAAAAATATTGGGGGCGGTGGGGGGTGAAATTTTTGGGTTATATGTTATGATATGCGAGAAATCTTTAAAAAATTTAAAAAGAAAAATTTGTCAAAAAAAAATTAACAACCCGACTGCAGCGCCACCTACCGGATCCAATTGTGAATTTAAACCATCCAGGGACCCACTCAAACACACACAAAAAATTTCATCAAAATCGGTCCAGCCGTTTAGGAGGAGTTCAGTCACATACACACGTACAGAAGAATTATATATATAAAGATATGGCTCAAAAGCCGGCCAAGATTGGATTGAAAATTTACGCCCTCTGTGACTCACAAACGTTTTATATGTATAATATGCAGGTGTATTGTGGAGCTCAACCACCTGGGCCTTACGTCATCTCTAATAGACCCTACTATATCAAAATATTGGTGGGGGTGAGGGGGGGGGGGTGAAATTTTGGGGGACCCGACAGACGTTGTCCTGTCCGAACGTTGGTTTGCCTGCTATTAGCAGGTTCAGCAAAGGTTTTTTCGATTTTCTAATTTTCAATTTTTTTCATTTTAAAAAATATTGGGGGCGGTGGGGGGTGAAATTTTGGGGTTATATGTTATGATATGCGAGAAATCTTTAAAAAATTTAAAAAGAAAAATTTGTCAAAAAAAATTAACAACCCGATTGCAGCGCCACCTACCGGATCCAATTGTGAATCTAAACCATCCAGGGACCCACTCAAACACACACAAAAAATTTCATCAAAATCGGTCCAGCCGTTTAGGAGGAGTTCAGTCACATACACACGTACAGAAGAATTATATATATAAAGATATGGCTCAAAAGCCGGCCAAGATTGGATTGAAAATTTACGCCCTCTGTGACTCACAAACGTTTTATATGTATAATATGCAGGTGTATTGTGGAGCTCAACCACCTGGGCCTTACGTCATCTCTAATAGACCCTACTATATCAAAATATTGGTGGGGGTGAGGGGGGGGGGTGAAATTTTGGGGGACCCGACAGACGTTGTCCTGTCCGAACGTTGGTTTGCCTGCTATTAGCAGGTTCAGCAAAGGTTTTTTCGATTTTCTAATTTTCGATTTTTTTCATTTTAAAAAATATTGGGGGCGGTGGGGGGTGAAATTTTGGGGTTATATGTTATGATATGCGAGAAATCTTTAAAAAATTTAAAAAGAAAAATTTGTCAAAAAAAAATTAACAACCCGATTGCAGCGCCACCTACCGGATCCAATTGTGAATCTAAACCATCCAGGGACCCACTCAAACACACACAAAAAATTTCATCAAAATCGGTCCAGCCGTTTAGGAGGAGTTCAGTCACATACACACGTACAGAAGAATTATATATATAAAGATATGGCTCAAAAGCCGGCCAAGATTGGATTGAAAATTTACGCCCTCTGTGACTCACAAACGTTTTATATGTATAATATGCAGGTGTATTGTGGAGCTCAACCACCTGGGCCTTACGTCATCTCTAATAGACCCTACTATATCAAAATATTGGTGGGGGTGAGGGGGGGGGTGAAATTTTGGGGGACCCGACAGACGTTGTCCTGTCCGAACGTTGGTTTGCCTGCTATTAGCAGGTTCAGCAAAGGTTTTTTCAATTTTCTAATTTTCGATTTTTTTCATTTTAAAAAATATTGGGGGCGGTGGGGGATGAAATTTTGGGGTTATATGTTATGATATGCGAGAAATCTTTAAAAAATTTAAAAAGAAAAATTTGTCAAAAAAAATTAACAACCCGATTGCAGCGCCACCTACCGGATCCAATTGTGAATCTAAACCATCCAGGGACCCACTCAAACACACACAAAAAATTTCATCAAAATCGGTCCAGCCGTTTAGGAGGAGTTCAGTCACATACACACGTACAGAAGAATTATATATATAAAGATATGGCTCAAAAGCCGGCCAAGATTGGATTGAAAATTTACGCCCTCTGTGACTCACAAACGTTTTATATGTATAATATGCAGGTGTATTGTGGAGCTCAACCACCTGGGCCTTACGTCATCTCTAATAGACCCTACTATATCAAAATATTGGTGGGGGTGAGGGGGGGGTGAAATTTTGGGGGACCCGACAGACGTTGTCCTGTCCGAACGTTGGTTTGCCTGCTATTAGCAGGTTCAGCAAAGGTTTTTTCGATTTTCTAATTTTCGATTTTTTTCATTTTAAAAAATATTGGGGGCGGTGGGGGGTGAAATTTTGGGGTTATATGTTATGATATGCGAGAAATCTTTAAAAAATTTAAAAAGAAAAATTTGTCAAAAAAAAATTAACAACCCGATTGCAGCGCCACCTACCGGATCCAATTGTGAATCTAAACCATCCAGGGACCCACTCAAACACACACAAAAAATTTCATCAAAATCGGTCCAGCCGTTTAGGAGGAGTTCAGTCACATACACACGTACAGAAGAATTATATATATAAAGATATGGCTCAAAAGCCGGCCAAGATTGGATTGAAAATTTACGCCCTCTGTGACTCACAAACGTTTTATATGTATAATATGCAGGTGTATTGTGGAGCTCAACCACCTGGGCCTTACGTCATCTCTAATAGACCCTACTATATCAAAATATTGGTGGGGGGAGGGGGGGGGTGAAAATTTGGGGGACCCGACAGACGTTGTCCTGTCCGAACGTTGGTTTGCCTGCTATTAGCAGGTTCAGCAAAGGTTTTTTCAATTTTCTAATTTTCGATTTTTTTCATTTTAAAAAATATTGGGGGCGGTGGGGGGTGAAATTTTGGGGTTATATGTTATGATATGCGAGAAATCTTTAAAAAATTTAAAAAGAAAAATTTGTCAAAAAAAAATTAACAACCCGATTGCAGCGCCACCTACCGGATCCAATTGTGAATCTAAACCATCCAGGGACCCACTCAAACACACACAAAAAATTTCATCAAAATCGGTCCAGCCGTTTAGGAGGAGTTCAGTCACATACACACGTACAGAAGAATTATATATATAAAGATATGGCTCAAAAGCCGGCCAAGATTGGATTGAAAATTTACGCCCTCTGTGACTCACAAACGTTTTATATGTATAATATGCAGGTGTATTGTGGAGCTCAACCACCTGGGCCTTACGTCATCGCTAATAGACCCTACTATATCAAAATATTGGTGGGGGTGAGGGGGGGGGGGTGAAATTTTGGGGGACCCGACAGACGTTGTCCTGTCCGAACGTTGGTTTGCCTGCTATTAGCAGGTTCAGCAAAGGTTTTTTCGATTTTCTAATTTTCGATTGTTTTCATTTTAAAAAATATTGGGGGCGGTGGGGGGTGAAATTTTGGGGTTATATGTTATGATATGCGAGAAATCTTTAAAAAATTTAAAAAGAAAAATTTGTCAAAAAAAATTAACAACCCGATTGCAGCGCCACCTACCGGATCCAATTGTGAATCTAAACCATCCAGGGACCCACTCAAACACACACAAAAAATTTCATCAAAATCGGTCCAGCCGTTTAGGAGGAGTTCAGTCACATACACACGTACAGAAGAATTATATATATAAAGATATGGCTCAAAAGCCGGCCAAGATTGGATTGAAAATTTACGCCCTCTGTGACTCACAAACGTTTTATATGTATAATATGCAGGTGTATTGTGGAGCTCAACCACCTGGGCCTTACGTCATCTCTAATAGACCCTACTATATCAAAATATTGGTGGGGGTGAGGGGGGGGGGGTGAAATTTTGGGGGACCCGACAGACGTTGTCCTGTCCGAACGTTGGTTTGCCTGCTATTAGCAGGTTCAGCAAAGGTTTTTTCGATTTTCTAATTTTCGATTTTTTTCATTTTAAAAAATATTGGGGGCGGTGGGGGGTGAAATTTTGGGGTTATATGTTATGATATGCGAGAAATCTTTAAAAAATTTAACAAGAAAAATTTGTCAAAAAAAAATTAACAACCCGATTGCAGCGCCACCTACCGGATCCAATTGTGAATCTAAACCATCCAGGGACCCACTCAAACACACACAAAAAATTTCATCAAAATCGGTCCAGCCGTTTAGGAGGAGTTCAGTCACATACACACGTACAGAAGAATTATATATATAAAGATATGGCTCAAAAGCCGGCCAAGATTGGATTGAAAATTTACGCCCTCTGTGACTCACAAACGTTTTATATGTATAATATGCAGGTGTATTGTGGAGCTCAACCACCTGGGCCTTACGTCATCTCTAATAGACCCTACTATATCAAAATATTGGTGGGGGTGAGGGGGGGGGTGAAATTTTGGGGGACCCGACAGACGTTGTCCTGTCCGAACGTTGGTTTGCCTGCTATTAGCAGGTTCAGCAAAGGTTTTTTCGATTTTCTAATTTTCGATTTTTTTCATTTTAAAAAATATTGGGGGCGGTGGGGGGTGAAATTTTGGGGTTATATGTTTTGATATGCGAGAAATCTTTAAAAAATTTAAAAATAAAAATTTGTCAAAAAAAAATTAACAACCCGATTGCAGCGCCACCTACCGGATCCAATTGTGAATCTAAACCATCCAGGGACCCACTCAAACACACACAAAAAATTTCATCAAAATCAGTCCAGCCGTTTAGGAGGAGTTCAGTCACATACAC